>OX421856.1:15685562-15990562 GCA_949127965.1 Pandemis corylana | reverse complement strand
GTTAGTTTACGGATTTAAATTATTTTTCGCGTTTTTTCATTCATTTTGCGGTTGTTTGTAGGTAGTTTTATTTTTATCCTTATGAAATGAAATAAAATAAAATATTTGTGTAGGTTGAGGTGAGGATGGCTAAGAAAAATTTGAACATCCTGTTGATGGCTTCACCTTCGAATGTTTATAGATCCACTTGTAGTTTGCCAAGCAATGTTGCACGCGGTTTTACAAATAAACCTCGTTTCTCGGATCAAATAAACTAAAATGAACATAACTATAATGGAATCATGGTGTTGAAATTTAAAGCATATTTTAAATGACAAAGTACCAAACTTGACTAGTAAATTAGCAAGTTTGACAATTACACCTTCTATCTTCAATAATACGGGTCATTACATATTGTGTTGTCAACTTTATAAAGTTAAATGGGCTGGCCACCAGACTGGTTCAAAACTGGTATGTTGATACTGTTACGGACGAATATGGTATCCCATTCATTGTGATCTATTTCTTCACACCTGGTTATGAAAACAACGATTAAATGCATGTTGTAACTCTCGAATCGAGTACCTTGTCTTGTCATTATTTCCAAATGTGTTCACAAGTTTTACAATAAATAAATCTTACGAACCAGCTGTTGGGTGAGTTTAAAAAATGGGGCTACTTTGATAAGTTTAAAATAGCTATAAAATCAAAATATATACATACGAGATGGAATTTTGAAATTTTAACGAAAGGACGGTAAAGACGTCGATTGGGAGTAGCAAATGCGAGTAAAATTAGTGAGTCGCACAACCTACCAGAATAACGATGCAGCGAGGAAATACTGCCAGCAATTGGGTCCATGCTGCGGGGCTCGTCTTTAATACATATTTTAATTACTTTAGTATTTTTTTCTTCTTTATTCATCTTCTTTTTTTAAGTCAAAGTAGGTAACCCCTCTCCAAGATAACACTAAATAATTAATGAATTTCAATTACGACTCAGATAAATTTCGTGCTTTAGAATTTAATTTAATCAACTTAGTCGTGTTGTCTGGAAATTATGACGACTTTACCTGTCGTTTAAAATTATAAAGCGTCTATAAAATGTCTGGGTGTCGTTAAAATGTCATCATAATTTACATCTTCAGCGCAGCGTCAAAATTATCGTAATTCGAGAAGTGAAACAACGTGGGCAAGTCGGGTTAAGTTACCCTTTGCGATAATTAACGGCGGACCGCCTTTTTAATAAGAGAGCTAAAAAAATAATGAGGCAAACTCTTGTTAGTAGCATTGTAACAATAAGGCCGTCGAGATACTTTGTATTTTGGCTGGCATCGTGTTTATTAGTGTGTATTGTTCATTTCATACCAATCACAAAAGGCGGATCATCTCTTATGATGGTGATAATGATGCTTCCGATCGATTTCAGCCATGGCGCCGACTCCTAGTTAGTTTGACGCTCGTGCGCCCGAAGATGGCTTATGTAGCCTATAAATATAAAATGGAACGTGGGAACTATAACCCAAGCCCTCGTTCTGATGAGGCCTGTGCCCAGCAGTGGGACGTATATAGGCTGTAGATGATGATGATGATAAAATGGAAGTCCCGTAAATGAAACAAATCAAAACAAAAATGACCGTTAATTTATTAAAGAACATAATGGAAACCAATTAGTTGTCCAATTCTCGCCGCGCTTGCTTTTAAAGATATTCTTCGTCTAAACGGGCGTGCACTTACCTACTTTCTGGAGTCGAAATGCTAATTCTAACGCGGAAACAAAAGCGGGTGCCTAACAGCCGAGACACTAACTGTAAAACAGAGAATAAGTAACGCTCATAAAATTTTAGCATCAATTCAAACGTAGCTGTAACCTAACTGTAATTGGAAAGCGTTTAGTTACCTAGAAATCTGTGACGTCACAACTTTTTACTTTCCGTCATATCTTGATTACGTTTTGCTGCGAAACAAATTACTTCTTGTGTTTTAACTTTGTTCTATCGATTCATAAACACAAAAAACCTCCGAGTTTGATTAAACAATGAAAGTGATCAAACTAACGGTACTTAATGTCCTTAGAAAATAAAAAATAATAATTAACTGTTATTTAGAAAGCAATTTAATAAATTACACGTGCAGCAAATTTATAATATAGCAGTAGCCGATTGCTTAAATCGTAATTCATAGAAGACTTTAGTGTAATTGGCTATAATTACCAACGATTATTATAACGCCTTGCGTTCACTCTTTGGCCGAATGCGGCATATAACACTCGAAATGAATAGTTCAGAAATACAGAGCGAGCATAGGAAAGCGGAGATTGCGCCTGATCTCCTTTTATTGCTTATGAGATTCGTAATCATAAAAACTTTTTTTATTAAAGTCGTCGGATGCAAAAAGCCACTCCTCGAAAGAAGCACATGAAACAAATATTACGGAAGAACGTCTCGTTCCAATTTGAACTTATTAATGTTGGCAAATTAAATAAAAACACAACACACATGCCAAATGTCTGGTACTCGCCGAAAGTCGTTGCGTATCATTTTACTCAGCATTCCGCCTACCACTTATAAAGATGCCCAGCTTTCAAGGGAATATATCGCTCCTCATTCCCGAGCCCGATTTGGCGAAACGGCTTCCGTAACCGTCTCGTTACTCACTGATTTATTTAACATTGTACTCGGAACTACGGGTCATATGAATATGAATAAAATTCACCGTTGGAATTGCGGACTCGCCAAGAAACATTACGAAACAATATCAGTCATGAGCTTTTCCAAATTTGTTCGGCAACCAGTCCACCGCAACTCGCTTGTCGCGTGTATTATTTATTGGAAAGTTCTCACTTAAATTCAATTAGAGAAAACATGTCTTTAATTTGATTTGACTTGAATTTGACTGTGGTTAGTAGCGTATTAAAACGAATAATCTGAAAAGGGAAGCTCTACCTCTGAACCCCTAAGATGAAAAGTTAACTCAGATGGAAATCGGAACCTTTATGATTGAAGCGAATTAGGCGGAAGTAATTAATTCGCATCCAGTTTAATCATTTTAATTCAAACACATGCTACGTACATCAAAGTAGAAAAGGTGGAAGGGCTTTCATTTTGTAAATTGATTTTCTGTTAATAAGTATGTAGAGGTACGGACGTCGAGTACCAGCATAGAATTAAACAGTCGGTATCAGACCGTAACGCAAATGGGTTAACAACCTTCATTTGTGTACAAGTACGGGTTAAGTTGCATACTTGATCTACATTTTACATAAACTGTATATGTGTATAGACTATTTACAGTACGTTGAATTCGGTTGCAAAATTTCAACCTGTTACCATTGTTTACACTTTCTCAACAGCGGCCACCACATCATTTACGAATTACGAACGTTACCGTTGATGATATGATAAGCAAAGATGGCAGGCTTTGTTATAAAACATGGTCTGCCTACTGTTACGTGAACAAGTGCATCCAGCTATTTTAATCCATTTAATTATCGCACAACGTAAACTAGCTCGACGTGATTGGGTCAATCGGTGTCGATATTACAAACATTTTTTCATGTGGTTTATTTTAAGAGTTCCTGTACGCGGTTTTGATGTAGACTTCACGTGGTTTCTGACACGCGTGGTTACTTTATTTATGATTTGGTTTGAAAGATAAATTAGATACGGTTTTATTGACCGTTTGAATCATTACTTTTAACAGCAAGATTGGGTCATAAAATTGAAATCAAAGCGCTGAACCTTAGATTTAAGCTGTTTAAAACCAAAGTGTATTGCATTTCACACATTTTAAATGTTACTGGACAAGTTATGTACATTCACAAATTGTTCGTAAATTCCAGACTAGAACCAGACAAACTGTGAGATGTGAAAAGGCCGAGGTGTTGAGAATATGAAGGCTTTGTTTGAACGGGCGTCAAACAATGTCCGCTGTCAGTTCTTCAAAGCCATGTTTGTTCTGTGTTTTAACAACTGACACCGCTAATGCAGCAACAGTGGATGTTCCGTCTTTATAGATTTTGCTTTCCACGTTAATTTCTGCTGCAAATGCTGATTCAATTTGCAAAACTTGCTGTTACAATGTACCGATCTCTCCTGTTTAATAGCCTACAATCAAAATCAACGCAACGAGTTTTCCTCTTATACACTTCTGGGTATTCAGATTCTTACGTGTACTTTTTCTGTTTTATTACCACAATCTACGTTTTATTACAAGTAATTTGCATTTTGAACATTATTTTCGCATACAGTTCTTTTTATAACTCCAAGTTATTATCTAGTACTTAAGGAAATGAGAAATCCAGGTTTCTAAAGAGCACTTCTTCTTGCCTGTAACGCGTATCTGTATTTAACTTTTCCGCTTTAAAGAAATACTATGTCGTCGCTCGAGGAACTTTCGTTTTCTTATATCCTTGAATATGTTTTGCAGCTGGCTAAACTCTCATCGTGTATGTTGTGGTTATCGTGAAGGCTGGTACTTCAATGCGCTCCGTATCTGCGCTCTTAGCTTCGACCACAACCTATGCCCCCATTTTGTACCCATCAATGGTGCTCTGTGGATCTATATAAATATTTATAAAAGCTTTTAGCGGGAAAAAGAGCGCGAGAACGTATGTATTTTGGATGCTTTGCTCTTCATTGTTGACATTAGGACGTAGATATCCTTGTGAAATATAAAATTAAATTAATATTTATTTGAGTTCCGTGATTGGATTGCTGCATAATTATTTCCGTTCAGTTAGATTCGAGTCGTTCAAGATTAAATTTAACCACAGGATCCATGATTTATGTAGGTACTTCCAACTTTATTGGCCCTTACAAGTTCGTGGCAAGGCCCTGGAGATATCGAGGGCTGTTCGAGTTTGATACGTTATGTGTCACAATTCGACGTTTTACGACATCTATGAACCGTTGAATAATGTATAGCTGTTAAGTTATATGTTATACGATACGTTTTGATTTGTGTGCATTGTTATTAAGTGATTGCTTGTTCAATGTTCATGCCATGTTATACTCGTGTCTGGTGCCTAAGTTTATTTATGTTTGACAATAACAGACAGGCAATAAGTTTAGTTGTACATGAGAATTAACCTTTAAATTCATGAGATTTAAATGACCACTTTTGAAGGTAGGTTTTTTAAAATCAAAAACAAAAATTAGAAAAATCTTAGAAATTATATATGAGAAGCGATGCGGCTAGCATCCCATCATTTTTTTGATTCCCAATTTCCACCTATACGCCCTCAATCGCACTAAATGTGGCCTAGGTCTTGTTACGTAAGTGATGAGGGATAAAGGCGTGATCTGTGTGTGTATGTATGAATTTAAAGAAAATAAACATTCGATAATAACAATAAGGTGAATATGATAGAATATCGGCGGGATATTTTCATTAATTATCCATCAATGGAAATTAGTATTTTACGACCCACGTTGTTCATAGTAAAATAGTAAAAACCCAATAAAGGCTCGCGAAGTTAATATCCACTTATCTGCGACCGAGACGGAGTCCGCTATTAATTTGACGTTAGGCTTCGTAAGAGCGCGGGGTCGCTGACCCGGCGCGGGCGCACCTCGTGGGATGCTGCCGCTAACCGCCGCAGCCTACCATAGTTCCCGGATGCCCAGCCAACTAGGAAATACCTAATGTACTCGCAGTTAGATCAATTCATTTACTTTTTAACTAAATTTTACACACACACACACACATACAAATCACGTCTACCTATATCTAGTAACAAGACCTAAAGGCCACATGGCGTATAGGTGGAAAGGGGAATCAATATAGTGATGGGATGCTAGCCGCATCGCCTATAACATGATTCCTAAGATTTTCGCCCATTCCCTCCATGGGTTTTTACCATCAATAAATTTTACACTGTGTTCCAAATATTTTCAGTCGAACGTTGGTGAAATTATGTGTCTAAAATATTGTTTATGAAAGCATCTTGTCTTTACTTGTAATTCTTGATTGCCCATACCTCAACCAAAAAAAAAACAAATGAAAATACACTACCTTCTTAGTTAGTCTGTCTGGCCAATCGTGCCAATCATAGAAAAGGAAGGATTACAATAAAATGTATAGATTTATATATAGTGTATATGCGGGTATAATCTAGATTGAGAATTTTTTACTTTATTATTAGTACCTATTACGACATAACCGTACTTCATTTTTGCACAAAAATGGTGGCGGAAATTGACCGCCGCCCCTCCGTACGCAAACGGTCACACCAAATGGCTCGTGAAGCAAAGGAAACATAAATTAGTGCCTACTAATGCATGTAATACTTGCTGCTCTTGAGTACCTATACCATACCTTGATGTGTGCATTTAGTATAGGTAATTACAAATTACAAACCTTACAATCCCCTACACCCCGCAAAATATTGACGCGTTTTGATCCCTCTACAGGATCATCCTCATAGTTAAAGAACACAACTAAGCAAACTTCAAAACCTGATTGAAGTAGCATGTTCTAATTGTGTACTTGATGGTTAACCCAAAATAATTCTATATCTATAAACTGCGTAGCCCCATGGTAATGATAATAATATACATACAACAACTACATAAGCTAGGTATTTTATCACACACGCTACGTCGGATACGAATTTAAGTATTTCATATTGGCATAGCTTTATTAGTGACAAGGTCAAGATTACTTGCGTTAATACAGTACCCCCTGTCGATGTATATACAGTTGAAGCTACATAAATCCCAAATTACGATTGCTGAATAAAACAATAATTATCGCTAACATACTCTAAGTCGTGCTGACTTTATCGAGCGGGACCGAGGTGCTCTGATAGCGCCGACAGCGAATTCAATCTGCAATATCTACACTTATTGATTTACGCACCTTTTGTTTTCCTATTCCTTTCACCAACCGTGTTACTGAAACCGTGGCTAGCTGTTGCCCGCGACTTCGTCCGCACAGAATTATAATTTGTATCCCAGGCACGGCAGCTTGACTTTTCCCTACACTTCCATCAATTATCGATATATTTCAACTAATTTACAAAAAATCTTGATCAATTATATACCTAAAGCTTCCTCGTGAGTCACTTTATCTATTGGTGAAAACCGCATGAAAATCCGTTCACAAACGCGGCGGTGTATTTTTTTTTTAATTTTTGGGTATGTAAGTAGTGATGATATAAAGCAGCGAGCGCTTCTATCAGCCTCCTTGCCATTAATCTCCATCAAATCAACTCGCCGACATTTTGAAGATTCCAAAACCTTTTACAACCATTGTGCTCTATTTTACTATGACGTGAATGCAGCTCATGCAGCGCTCCGGAATTAGGGCCACGTCATTCCAGAGCCATGAGCAGAGAATGGCATTGTGGCAAGTGGAAACTTTTCTTTGAAATTGCGACTACGTTGTAGTTGACAGAAAGATGCATTCTCGTTTCAGAAATTACTACGTTAACGTGACAACGCTGTTCGCGTTTGTTAAACTTAGCGACAACAATGTTGTTCTAATTAATAACTACATTGTATATTGATTGTGGCGTTGTTGTTCAACCAATTGCTTTCCGTCCATTACAAGACTATTAATTTTCTATAGCCAATATTAGTTTTTAGTGGAATAACCCAATTCTGCTCGGCAGATATAAAATTTACACGAACGGTCATCGTACCTGTGATGTGTTTTATTTTTCGCCAATTATCTAGCAGATTGACTTTTAAATAAATCTCCCGTTGGCGCGTGAACTCTCGTTGCCGACCTGCTAAATTAATATTTTAATTTGAGGCCTGTCCATCAGCCGTAATTAATAAACAGTTCTCGCTTCTCATAAATTGAATACAGCGTTGACATTTTCAAATAAACTTGAACACCTTCGGCAACTTAACCGAAACAGTTGTTTTCGAAATTCGGGCATTGTTTTAACTTTGTCAAGTTTCATGTTCCTTTGGCAATTACGGAAGTCGGACTGAACGGTGAGGCCATACAATTAAGTATAATTTATATTATGTACCTATTTGAGTTGCGTAAACGCGTTGGTTGATAAGGCGTTTTAGGGTCGGTAGAGAAACTTTAATTTCAGAGTCGCCATTGTTGGCAAAGTTTAAATTTATAAGTTGAGCGTAAACGAGCCTCTGATAGTATCGCAGCGGCTCCTGCGCAGCCAAAGCGATGACAAGTCCACAAACGAACAAAGCTCGAAGTTTGTAACGTGTCTTTCCGCTCACACTAGTACACATTAACGTGAGTGTGAGCGGGGGTGGTAGGTACCGAACTGCGAATTTCGTGTTTAATATTTAACTTATTAGCTTATTGATGGCGCCCAAAAGCCTAATTGTTTAGTTTCGTATATAATCAAGAATTTCGGTATCTTATTTGGCTCCTTTGTTATAGAAGTTGAATTTGACGGAAAATCCTAAGAATGCGAACTTATCCAGGCCCTTAATTCACCAACCAGAGAATTGTCGGTGTAAGTGACAATTGTCTATACATTACAAACTCGCCGAGAATCTACGCCGGTTGGCTTCATATTGACCACGCATTGCAATTCGAATTGCCACTTGTCACCGACCATTGTCGAATTGGTACTATCAAATGAATCAATAAATTTTACTTCTTGATTTTTTATGTTTAATTTTACGGTTTCACCGTTAGAAATTAAATTTCTATGCGCCACTGAAAATTAAATTAAATTAAAGTATTATTTGAAAAACAGCGCCTTTCTCTCGTCCCTGGTGAGCAGTAGATGTTCCACGGGAGTTTGTAATTGTGTCGTACAGACACATCATTCAAATAGATGACGCTTAGCGACAAAAAATCGCATAGCAACGAGGTCACGTGACAGCTAGTAACAGATAGAAAAATTCGAAGGCTTACCTATCTGCTGTGGGTGGTGTAGGGGTAAAGCACGCGTCACGGAATGACGAGGATCCGGGGTCGATTCCCGGCCATAGCTTTACTTCTCGGATTTTTCTATGTGTTGTAATTATCAGTGTCGTTTAAAAATTGTCCAATTGGAGTAATAGAAACCAGGTACTCTTGTTTTCTTGTAAATTTCAAAGCAAAACAGACTATCTATAAACTGTTTCGTTGGTGCGAAGGATGGATGGACCGTTAGAGAAAATACGAAACAATGTTTCAGCTTCGAGCGCGAAAATGTACTAAAATATTAACTTCCACATTAAGGACCATTTTCGCAGGAGAATAATTCTGGTTTTCGTACTCGCAAAAATTACAACAATGGACGCTGGTTGCTGAATAAAAATGTAACAAAAGAAAAATGAGCATTACTCTTCCCTAATTTAGGTTAAACTCGGCGATCCTTTATTATACGTGTTTACGCGTTTCTTGGTAATTTGTGTAGGTACAGCTAATGTTGCGCTATAATCATTAGAGCGAGGGCGCGGGAGCCCCTCCTAATTATAATTCATTACCTTATACCTTTCTATAATGCTTAATATCGAATATTAATATTAATCAAGGAACACCTGAAGCATAAAATCTCTTTACACGACTTTATTTCTAAGTTACTCAACTAAATCTTAATCACGATTCCCCCTCGTATTAACTACGAGATAAATGGCACACAATCTCACTGTATCTACCGGTCTCATAACTATAGATACGAAATCAATCAATCAATAAATCCTCAGAAATAACGCACGGTTGGTCACGTACTTAATAGTCAATATAAGCAAACCAAATCCATTTCACGGGGCATCGAGCATGGCGTCCCACGTAAAACCTCAACTCAACGAGATAGGAAGCCTCGCGTACTCTGATCGTGTGTCATTCGAAACGGCCTGGATAGGACTCTTGTATACTCCGTGCATCGAAAATACACATACTTACGTGTGCGTGTAAACATGCACGCACACATAAATCAATTTTATCCGCGCCCGCGGATACCGCAACGAATCGCATTACATGTGGTCACTGACATTTCCGTAGCATGTTTAAAATGAGGTTCCTAGTTGGTATTGTAACGCACATCTATCATTTCAGGCTCACTCCGCAATCTCAGTCGCAACCCACATTTGGCTTATACCCTATACAATTTGTTAAAGCAAAGCGACAATGTCATAGCGGGATCAAAATTGTCCAAGTTTTGGACCGCACCGTCGTTGACCGGATTAGCGTTCCGAATCCTGCAAAAATTGTATTTCTCCGTCCATACTTCCCTTACTTTAGTGAGGTCGCGTTGATGGCACGATTTGCCGCATTGGCATAAAATCCCGCAACTTTTTGAGCCTTGTATAGGCGTCGAGACAAAATCGTTTCCTTTAACCAAATTTATTGCTGTGAGGCTAATGAGGGCAAGTACAGCGTTCGCCACAGAACTAGACGGGGCTTGTAAAATCTGTTTATAGTCCTTGTAAAACACGTCTGGCTGCATTAAACAACCGATACATTTAATGGTATATCTCTAGTGGACATAAAGCAACTTCGCCGTATCTTTTCTAATGGGCAAGTGCACCTATTCTATCTACTTAATACGGCAGCGATTTTTTCCGGCCATTTTTCCTGCAAGAATGCCGCAGTAACGGCGAGAACCAGTCTCGGTTCTTCCTGGTGTTGTCCTTAAATGGCCCCTATACATCAATTGATGCGTGTAATTTTCTCCATACAACTTTTTGTCGCCATCGCATTCAATGGAAGCTAATCTTTATTGCATGGAAACATCTTTGATTAGTATTAAACGTCTTCGTATGTAATATGTTCAGTTTCTTTGTTGGTAGTTTAACCTCAGCTGCAAAAGTATTGGATATCGTCAATATAATCAAAGTTATGTGCAGGCAGACCCTTCCCCGTATCATTTGAATATGGATTCAGGTACTTGTCATAATTCTTCTTTACGACGTCTACTTGGAAACATATGCATTTTATAGTAAATTTCCCGCGCAGCCTCTTTAAGATTCACATTTTGGCACTGGTTCAACTTTTATGAAACATGTTGGTGTCAGGGTTGCAATACTTCTAAACCGAGCGCACACAATGTACATATTAAACCTGACCTGGAATGTGATTCTTTAAAACAATTTCGTCCGCAAAATGATGGCTGCAATCATAACTTGACCCATTCCCTCGTACGTATAATACGGAGTCATGGGTCTAGTCAACTAGTCCTCGCACGGCCAACAACATTAGACCCCTGACTCCGTGCAATGCCTGCGGACAACGGGTCAAGATACGATATCATGTCAAGCTCAGCGAAAACTTCGCCGGCGAGTTTCTCTTATACGTATTCACGTTGTTGCCATTTTCTGTTTTTTTAAGTAAACATAAAAGCTTTTTCTGCTATCCTTACATATTCAAAAGGTAACTCGGTGAGTAAATTGATAAAATACAGGTTGTTACTTTGAATTATCGACTCGTTTGGAGGTAACCCTGGCCCGCTCATCCAGAATTCAGCAGGCGCGTCAGCTGGTCCCGTGATTTATTCTCATAGCGTCCGTGAAATGTACTCCCGAGCGTTCTGCGCCGGCATAAAAAGTCTTAGGTATATTTGCAACCATTACTCAGTGATTGGGACGTAATTGAAAATTTAGAGTGCTCCTTGGGACTCAATGGGGCCAAGTTATTACGGAAGCTGCGAAAGCGGAACTGATGCAAAAACATTTTTGCATTTCTTGTAATTTACAAGTACCCATTTTTATTTAAACAGAACGTAAGTAAATAACGGTTTACCCTGTTAATTTTGATAGGATTATCTCATTGCTTTATTTTCTTTAATTAATTCCCTCAATGCATTGGATTATCGCGCGGGCCAATAAATTTCACACTATTCTTAATTAGTGTGTTTTTCACGCTTGGCTGACTGCTATGAATTGATTGCTATTGTAAACAAACCACGCGCTGCCAGTTTGTTTTTGTCAGGAAACACCAACAAGCTAATGACTAAATGATGAGAAATTATTAGTATACCTTACGTGCAGTAGAAGTAGTACCTACCGAGTATTAGTTTTACGTGTGGTAGGACCCTGCGCGTCCTGTCACCAAGCAGCATGCTTAGAGAGTACGACAGCCAGTGAATTTGCTGGCTTATGAGGTAGGTACTTATTTTCTTATAGCCCTCTGGTTGCAACGCATCTGCGTTAGTTATTACTTACCAACCATAAGAGTATACCTAGAAATAACGTTATGTAACTGTGTTAAGAATATTAAGTATCTAGTTATAGACAGACGTCCTTTTCTATGTTTACCATATCTGGTCAATCCCGACGTTTGTATAAATATTTGCCAGAAAGGAAACAAGAAACCCTGTTTGGGTTCGGATTGGGAGTTTTCCTTTACCCTTTATGGCTTCGCCTTCGCCTCATATTTCGTCGCGACAATTTGATACCGTAAGTATTTTTATTGATCAGTTTGTGACTGCAATCAAATGCAAGTGCTACAACGGCTCGAAGTTTGTATCGTCTCTCTCACTCGTATTAATGACTATTAGTGTGAACGGAATGGCTCTGTACGAACTTCGAATTTGTAACTTCAGAGTAGGTACATATAAGGTAATGAGGGGCTATCGACATGACGGTCAAGTTATATTCTATCCAAAAGCGTTGTTTTTTCTAAATGTTAAACGTAGTAGTAATCATAGAATATATGTAGTCAATACAGTACCCGGCTATAAAGATTGCACATCGATCTTCTCGGCTAATTTCGATTTCGTAGAGCTTTGTCTCGCTCTAACTTACGTGACGCTAATTGTCTCTTTCCAAATACCAAAGTACAATCTTTATACTGTACTCACTACTTTAGATTAGATCAGGTTACCATGACGTCTTAATGCGATTCAATTCCGACTCAGTTCAGGTTTTAGCTGACATTTTTAGTTTGGACCTGACAGCGAGCGAATTTAAACTGAATCGAATCGCATTAGACGTCATGGTAAGACGTCACTGCTGAAATAACTGTGACGAAGCCGAAAAATTTGAAAGATAAAAAAAAACATTTACTACTTCCAATTAAGAGTGTCACGGGCCTCACCATGGGCTCACCATTGTGTAAGAAAAATGGTCTCTTCTCTCTGTCTCGCTGACGTATGCGTATAATATCAGCTCTTTCGCTTGCATTGCCAATTTATTACTACATTCTATATCGATGGCAGTAATCATTGTATCTCTGTTCTCTACGACTGCCTAAAGAAAGGAGTTTAGGTATTGTTTTGGAGAAAAAAGTTTGAATTAATCATTTTTGTGTTCATGTTCATTAGAATGGAAGGAAAATCTGTTTCATTAATCATCTAACTGGTACGCTGAGATTTTTTTTGCTAAGTAGTTAACCTTTACTGGAGATTTTTTGACGTCTATTTTAAAGGTTATTGCTGAATTAATTTAAGTATTCACGACATGTTTTTTTCCAAGATGAATGGATACAAAGATACCTGCATAACATTCATATTTACGAGATTAATTAAGTACTAAGTAGTAGACTGCTCTTCGAACCTGCAACCCAAAATCCTTTTATTTGACCGAATTTGATTTACTTAACTCTTTTCTTTTCTGAAACCGTACTTTTTTCAGGGGCTTTGAAATGGCCATCCTGCAGAAATATATACGTTAGATTGTGTTAGTTTTAACGATCCTGAACATCTACAGTCCAATAGAGAAAAAAAACTGGCAAAAGACAGAGACCATGCGACCTAGTTGTTTTCAGGGCCAATAGCATCTATACAGACCTAGACTATCAATAATCGTTGTCACCTGGTAGCTTTAAAGCCCCATTGTCATAAAAATATTGCACAACATCAAAGCAAAACTTTTAAAGTATCCAATCCTAGATAAACATACACATAACATATGTCCTTTGGGATCAGATCGGGCGTATTGCCAAACTTTGCTTATTTAAGTTGTAACTATTGCACAAAACTTGACCAACTTGGTTTGTAACACAAATATCATAAGTATCACAGCAACCGTCATAGATCTACAGTATCTGAGCCTCGCAATGCGTCCCCGAAGGCCACTCCCAGGCACTTGTACTGCTACATAATAAATCCCTTTGGCCACGTCGCCGCGTGCGCAACTACCGATATTTATAGCACACACTCCGCACTTGATAATTGCTAAGATTTTAAAAACCGCCTTCAATGGGACCGAACAGCAAACGACGCAAAAAACGACGGCAGTAAAAGTAGTTATTAATGTTTCAGATGTACTAGTAGATAGGTATTCTTATGGGGCTAATCTAAAGCTTTTCCTTTACTCTTATTGTTTCATTTTATTTTGTCGTAAAACCCTGGGATCGTATTGCTGGGAAAATCTCGATTTAATGTTAAACTCGATTTAGACAAATTGTAGAAACTGCCGAGCTTTAAACCAGTATCAAAATCGAGATTATTTTTTTCTTGCAAGACGGACTTAGTATATAGTATATTCCATTTGTCGGCGTCCCTCCAATAGCAAACAGGCAGATAAATCGAAAGGTCACCGCAGGTCAGCAGCGCTGAGGTAAAGAATCGTACCTCCTAAAGCGTCCATATAAAAAAGTAATCTGAAAATTTTCAGAATCATTACCCGCCCTTCGTATCACGAAAAATACAAGGGGAGCGTGCACCATACTATATTCCGCCAATATCCACTTGGGCGAACGCCAGGCTACGTGCTTTGTAAATAAACACTGTTCATGTTCTTTACTACGTATTCACTATTTTGGAACTCAGTGGGTCCCCTAATGTTTAAATAATAAATTGACTGAACTCGCTTATAGCTACTACGTGTTTGGCTTGCCCACGGCTTTAAATTGCGTTTCAAACTCGAGCTAACTGCTGTGTAAATTGGTTTACACGCTATCTCCGAAGAACTTATGTACGAACTAATCTTTTAACTGAACACTAATTTTCTAGATCTCAAATAGACTGAAAGAAATAACTGTTATTGGCTTTATATAATGTGACCGATTATGTTTCCCTGTATTATGTGTATGGCTGTTGTTATCCTGAATAAAGAAAAAAATAAAATAAAATAAAAAGAATAAAAGTGATCCAACTTGTACAGCAAAAGCGTTAACAAAAATAATGTTGCAGATTTCTTTAGGATGTACAATTCAGTGATTCGCATTAGATTCTAAGAGGCAATTCTGTGAGAACAGTTGTGTCCTGATTTAATGTCCCATACGTGTCGATAGTGTCCCGCTGTAAATCTCCCGGACAATAAAAGTGTCTTCTTTATTGCTTGCTAGTAATTCCTACTTATTTAACAAACACTGGAGCGATTATGTCGACGCTTCGTGTGTCGTTTTCACGCCTCTGTCGTAGGTCCGATTACATCTCGTAAAAGTACTTTAGAATCATAAATAAATCATTTTAGGGTTCCGTTCCGGCTTATAGGATCACTTTGTTGTCCGTCTGTCCATGCGCCAAGACCCTTTTTTTCAAGAACGCGTGGAGGTAACAAGCGGAAATTAATATCAGTCAACTACCCCTTCGAGCATTGAAAAACCGAACTAAGTCAACGCAATCATATGCGTCGTATCAAAACATACTTACATAGCACTTCCAGTTGTCCTAAAAATTTGAAATTTTCTATGAAGACGTACCCCTAATGGCACAACTGAATGAATAAATCTAAAAATCTTTGTATGTTTGTCTGTGTGAGTAATCAATATAAAATCACTTCATGCTGCCTATTTTGCTTAGCAGCTGAGCGCTGCTAACACTGGATTATATTCACATGCCGAGCTATTTACATATTACTGCACGGAACCCTCAGTGAGCGAGTCCGACTCGCACTTGGCCGACTTTTCCTGCAAAGATTACTAAATCATTAGTAATGATAAATTTACGCACCGTCACTACCTTATCTAAATACGGTTCTGCGAATGATGTGAACCGTCCATAAAATAATGAAATGACTTTCCTCAACACGTAACGACGAAAGTTTTAATTAGTCACATAGATAGGCGTTTCTATTGAAAATTTAGCGGCCGTTTCCCAATAACAGTGGGCCCCTTCTGAGCGAAATGGGAGTTGCGATACTTAACGAAAAGGTCCGCCATTGTCGCCGGAGGCCTGCATTTTGGAGCGTGACAACACTCACATGTGACCAGCGATATCCATACAAACCCCCGACCCTTGCCGTCGGTCATAATAATAACGAGGCGCTACACGCCGTCAACTTTTAGGTTACCGGCTTCGTAAGAAATATTGCCGCCCGCCGCCGTCCGCTGAGACATTCGCATAATTTTTTGCCCTAATTTACATTTTGTTTGGCAAACAAGGATACGTCTTCGTTAGAATAGCTCTATTAGGCACACGAAATAAACATTTATGGTAAACAATTTAATGCGCCATCTACAGGCAACTTTGAAAATAAATCATTGTACCCTCCGATGTATAATTGACTTACTTTAATAAATAAGTTCGGGCGAGTAATTAGTAGGTACCTCTAATCAAAATTTAAATGTAGAATTAAATATAGTTCGTATTTCTGGAAATTACATTTGAATTTCTTCAACAGGTTTGAACAAATTCATCCACCCATATCGACGGATCTGCGTTGTAAACCGAAAATCTGTACCAATTGTGAACTTCTGTCGTTAAAGTTATTGGCAACCTAGCTTAGCGCTTTAAAGTTAATTTAATATCCAAAATTTGGTAATTCTATCGCCAACATTGTTACAATACAGTAAAATCGATTAGTTTACGGATTCGTTCAATCTTACTCGACTTTTAATTATCCGTGTGACGCTGGTCAACGTTTCTAATTAAAACTAAAGTTTATTCAAGCACCTGGATCAGGGCGTGTAAGGGACAGGCCCTTTAGTTTATCTCATGGCCGACAAAACACAGCTAACGCCCTGCATACTTTACCCCTAACTTGCCAACATAACAAACCCTTACAGGTCACAAGGATATTTGCTACAGGACGCCAACACGCTCTAAATTTATGCAATATCCTTATTTCAAAAGGAAGTGCTTAGAATACAGCTAGTATCAGCAATTTATGGAGACGCCTTCCTTTTCTTGCAAAACAAGTGAATGTCTTATTATTTGCCGCTGAGTCGGCGTCTGGCGAAAACAATATTTATGAGGGATTGTCACTGCATCATGTAAAGCATCTGTTTATGTCTGGGATGAATACGCCTTAGCCTTGTTAACCTTCATCTAGGAACTAAATTGTAAAGTTGGTGATATTGTATATTTTTATTCCAAAAAAAACCTGCCGCTTTGAAATAGTGCTGGCGCTGCTGCAGTATTCCGGCGTGAAGACAACGATAGCCGGTAACATTACTGGCACGTGAGGATCTTGTAATGCTCTGTTGTTTATCATCAGCAAAAAATATAGGAAATCAAAATTGTAAAAAAAAAACTACAGAATACGCACTTCTTGGCACCTAAATATTCCGAATGTAGATTCTGCTTGGTGGCATCTACAAAGACTTCCGCCTTAGCAATGTGCATAAGAATATTCTCCGAAATTTACAGAAACTTTCACGTACATTTAAATAGTAATTAAACATTATTTATAGTACTTAAGTTCCCATGACGAAATTTTCCAATTAGAATCTTTCCAAAACTTCTAATTAATGCTGATTCTGATTGCGTTTTCGTTAGATAATCAGCCGAAACAAGTCATAATGTATGAACATGAGAACATTCCAACAGAAAATTTCACAACTTTGGTAACTTCTTGGTTCACTGCTATTCGGGCTTGCTTTTAGTGCTTGAATTTAATGTCGACTGCACCTGTTGTCTGCATTCCCTCATTCCCTGCGAGACGTACAGTGAATGCCTATCGTGTCTGCGTCAATCATTGATTGAGGGCTAAGATTTACTCCGAGACAAATGAGCCAAGACTGCCGGCGTTTGTTGTGATTCCCAGACGATCTCGAAATAGATGGAGTTGCTGTGAATGACTCATGTCTTGTACATTCAGATTCATTACATGTTTGAATGCCAATGCATATATTGTATATGAATGAACATAAAGCAAATGCACTGTCCGTTCAAACCACATGGAATACAGTAATAAATCGGCAATGCTAGAGAACGAGCAATGTACTTCATGGCGAGATAGACAAGACACTAGACCATTTTGTTTGCTGTGAGTCTGAGAGGTCAAAGAAGTAAGTAAAGGTATTTTTCTTTGCCACGCGCCGACAGCTATCAAAATTTCTGGTCATGATTCAGTTAATTTAGCGGCGATGTTAGCTATCAATGGTTCATACAATAATTGTAAAAACAGTCTCAACAAAATCCGTTCCAGTTTCAATTTACCTACACGAATTTACATTATTTTACATAATCGTGTCGCATTATAACGGAGTTTCCAACTGTATTACTGCAAAAGAGAGCACGCATGATATTCATAATAGGCAGCGGTAACAAACCTAATGTAGTCTGTTAGTATTATGGAAATCCTGATAACAATAGTGCCATAAACTCCAGTCCAACATATCTCGCTCCCACAGTGTTTTAATCAAAATGCTAATACATTCCCGACTCGGCTACATACTTCAATTCACTAAGCCAAGTAATTGGATATCGTAGGTACGGCCAGAAGGCTTCATGGCAAAAGCAAGCTATCCTCTGCACTATGAAAATTTAATGCTTCTCGAGAAGCCTGCCAGATTACGACTTAATCCACACAGCACATGACTGCAGCTTAAAAAAACTTGAACTTTAATTCTCCGTACCGTGTAAGCCCCGATTTAACTACACATACTAACTACTAACATAAATGAACAGGAGATAGGCTCAGAGGCACTTGCAACTCCTCCTTTTTTGAAACACAAATGGAAAAAGAAACTACTGAGGCGTGTTTTTCTAAACGACTTGTTCTCTAGCAGGCTTTATTCGGAGTCAGGTGTATTGACGAAGGCGGACGTTGTCGTTGACAATAAGACACCTAAATCCGTATGATGCCTACGAGCGAAAGGGTCAAGTTATGAATGTCTGCCGAGCGTAGATAACTTCACGGGCGAAGTTCGTTTAAAAAATCACAATACAATACAATACAATTTATTTATTTGTTAAACATCTATGAATGCTTATAAGTTTCCGGTCGCAAAATACGTCTCAAATGCGTATGCGCTGAAGTGTTAAATACTAAGAAAATTATTTGTTGCCGTTTCATTCTGCTAGTGGCGCCCTATTTTATTTTATTTTTTGCACTGGTGCATCTTTATTTTTTTTGTATAATTTGAAGTTTTATTACATTAACAGTTTAAGGGCGAGTCCATCATCTCTGCGCCATTTTGAGAGAGAGAGCAAGAGCGCGCCCTGTGCGAGAAGGAGCGCAGCTTAGGCGTTTTTTAGTTAAACGCATACAAACGGTTCTGACTGAAAATCAGTACCGCCGGTGTCTAACACCTCAGCGTTATGCTGAGCCAGCGACCGTTTCACTTTTGGGAAGACAGACTCTACAGCGCAGAGTCTACACTGATGATTTATTTTTCATGTCTGTGTTTTTTTGTTTCTTTTCTATAAACTAGTGTGTACCTACGCTCTTGTATTTGTGTCTCGCAAAAAGGAATAAATCTCTTCTTTATTTATTTATTTCTTAATTTTACAATAATTGAGCTGACACAAAAACCTAGGAACCCTCTAAACGTAAAGTATTTTCATGCTCTAATCATAGTTAAAAAGGAAAAACGTTATCCAAGAATGATATACACAAATATATACTCCGCCATGATCAGGGTGAAGATTTAATCGCTACTAATGATATACTACGAGTATTACTGTTTTCCTTATCCGCTTTAATTATCCGCATCAATTATTATTAGTTACTACTATTTATTCCGTTCATGTCTAATAACACAGTGACTCACCTATTTCCCCAAAAAGTGAGCTTCGAAATCGCCTCATTTTAGCGACATCAGAGCGCTGTTGCGAAGCGAAAGCGTTTTGCGGAGTTCTTTTCTCAATAAATCCCTTTCTTCCATACAGTTGTGGATCAAGTAACCTCGTTTGGTGGGCTAGGAATCTTTTCACAAGTTCCCCGGTCATAAATTGCTACAGCCGATTGCGTGCGAATTACAGCGGAGTTCGGCGAGTCTTTATCTCTTATTGAAGAGGGAAAAGTATGTGACTTCAGGCTATTTTGAAGAAGTCAGGCAGCTTTAACGAAACTTTAATAAATACCTTGAATTTTTTTCTTAAACATTTCTCACTGCTTTGTTTGACATCGTTTTGATCTTTCAAAACTGGCAACCTAATAAAACGCTATCATCAAACATACAGAACGTAACCTAAGTAAATAAAACGTAATTTAGAAAGTTAATTTTTAATACAAGCTTTTTTTGTTGACTGTTTTTTATATTGACTGTACTTCATTGTCATATATCTTGCATAATGCATAGCAAATTTCAAGTCAATCGGACAAACCGTTGAAGAGTTCCCTTCTGCGGAGACGGTCCTGGTTAATTTCACGTTGATCCGACCACTGGAAGGAGGTCCAGTTTCAATTACTAATTTGACCCAAACATACAAATAAATGTGTAAACAAACTGGGCAAGCTAAAAAAAGCTTGTAAAAATGATCATGCGGTTATATAAAAAACTACCTACGCCTTAACGTGTGCGTACTGTGGCACGCACACAAGAGCAGCCGCAGTTTTCCGTGAAAACTCCTTGAGACACGCATACGCACGGCAAGGCGTAGTTTTAACCAGCCTCGCTTTGCCACATAATGGTCTGAATGTACAGCAAACATTTTTATTTGTCCACGGGAGCGAAGCCGCGAAAATAAGCTAATAACATTATACAAAACCATATTCTTATTGCAAATTCCTCGCCCCTTGCAAATAGACATAGTTATACAATACAATAACTCTTTATTAAACACCACGTATAACAACCAAAACAGAAAAAAGGTATACAGAATAGAAGGTTATAGTACCTATTATGTTTACACGCAGTGGCCTTGCGAGTCCTTCTCAAAGTCGTGACCCATAGGCTCTCGCCCCCGTGGGCAATGGATTATCCACGGAACCCGTCCGTCATACCTTCATGCCGCATGCATCCTTCTCGAGCAACCAAGAGACTTGCCATTACCATTATACCACGTTCGTAATTTATGAATGTGGTAATTGTAATAATTTTGACGCATGATAAAATATTACAAATTATATATAAGCCCTATCCAAGGCCGTCACCAACAGGAGTCAGGGGTGGGGCAATCGAAAATATTACCCCTTATTTTTTGACAATGTTATGCCATTCAAGTGCTAGTGTAGGTAACACTGTTGACCTATCGATAGACGCTATACTTCTACTTGATCATCGGCTGGCCATTTATTCTTTCTTTATCAACATGGACGCATAACGCGCTCCCTAACTTCCGAATGACAACACCAGATTGGTCATTTTTTGCTGTGTTTGTTATTGTCAGGAAAGGAGGTGAAGCCACGGGCATTACGGGCAATGGCTGGTTCTAGTACTCAATATAAAACTGTCTTCATTCGTAGTGATGATGGAGTTTAACATATATAATTAGTCTTTTATGTTCATGTCGACGCGTGGGTGGAAAGCACTGATTCCATTACTCGTAGGTACTTCTAAAGTAATTCGATCATTATAATCTCAGTACTCTTTTGTTTTTGTGTGGCAATGCACTAGTAAAGGTTCATAGTAAGGGTCGGTCAGTCGCCACCCACGTAGCTCCTGCGCGGCGACCCTCAGGGAGCCAAGGCCGTGGCACAATGGGCCCCACTTGTGCTCTTATTGCGATCCATACTATTCAATATCGCTATCTGTTTTGGAACTAGTTTCCTGAGGCCAGTACCCTTTGCGCGCGCCATTCACACAGGAATTCCATTTGCAACCTATAAAGGGTGAAATAGAATTGAGTGCCTTTGAATGCGCAAAGTGAGAAGTACGCTACGTTCATAAATGCATTCTTCGAAGTCGTTAGAGCTTGAAAATTTAAATTCTGATACTCTCGTAGTAATAAAGTGAAAAAAAGTACACAAAGTTTTGCATCTTCAGAATCTTAACGTCAAGTATGTGACAGTTGCGAAGGAAGCGCCACTTCATAACTCTAATCTATTGTTGTACAAATAACTTAAAGTTTTTGTATTACTTCCTTGTTCTCCTAAACATTATCAGTCTTCTGGATTTGTTGATTTAACGGTCGTTTATTGAAACATTGTTCATAAACAGCATGCTGTAGTGGTACAACGACCAGTTTATATCAACGCCACGCGAGAAATTTATGCCCCGCACTGGCTGTTGCGGAATGCACGATATTGCGCTGACCACACATGCAAATACTACCGTATATGCGGGAAATAGACACACGTCTGGAACTCTTATTGAATATAGAACAAAAGGTCCGCTTTAAAGGCCCCCGTTGACTACGAATTGCTGAGATTTAGTTTCAGTATAGTCGGCTTAGTTCAGAGAATTTAAAACAGTTCATTTTTAACTATACGGTTTAGGGATCTTAACAAAACACTGTAATTCAATAATACAAACATTAAATTTAATGGAGCACCATTAGAATTTGAGTTATAAGCTGGAGTTGGGTTGTAATTAACATAGATCCTATTTATCAAATTTCAATTTTGTAATGAGCATCAAGTTTCTGAATAGTCCTAATTTTTCATATCACTAATATTTTACGTTTCAAAGCAGTAAAAATTGATTGTTTTAATTCACGTAGGAGTTCTTTTTATGCATATTTTTAAAGGCTAGCGTTTGAACACAATCGCGTCTGACTGCAAGTGAAGATGTGGTCAATTCGATGTTCATTGTCTTTTTTTAATTCACTGTTACTTATTAATTTAAGGGATAACTTGTCAGTAACCCGAGGTTAATAATACGAAGAATAACGGTCTAGCTGATCTATTTGCAGAAACATTCCATCACAGCCAGTGCCTCGCTGTATGTCATGTCATCGCAATTTTACTATACTAGTTATTGCTTCTTTAGCACCAAGAGAAGCTTCCTAATCCTTAGAGTTAAATTACGACTATTACGAGCCTACTACCGGGCTTGACTTACTACAGCAGTTGTAAAATATTTTATTGCTATAACTCCAAGCACGTATACTTGGCTTTAAGATAAGACCGCCGTGCTTGCCTCTACATTTTCTACATTTTTGAATCTTTGGTGTCAGGTTTTATCCAATGCATCGTGCAATGGACTAACAATATCGTTATTTATAACTTTAGTTTCTTGACTGTGACAAATTCTGTAATCTTGCTTATACGTTATCTAAATTATTATTACAGGCTTTGTTTTTGTATTACCTTTCTTCCTTAGATTTTTGTTTCAATTCCCCGCATCCATAACATAGACATTTACTTTTTATTTGTATTGTCCTCATTACCTGTCTGTGTGTCTACTCTTTAATACTTATGTCCTGTCAATCGTTCAAAGGTTAACTGGAAGAGATCCCTTTTAGGGATAAGTTCGCCTTTGTGCATGTGTGTTGTCCTGTATTCATCTTTTTCTTGTGTTTAATGTACAATAAAGAGTTATACATACATATACACACATACATATACATTACCCACGATGTTACATACATTAAATGGCCTTTATTTCCTCGTCTGTTTTTACAGATCTAGTTACCAATTCCTGTTTATGTAACGTATAAGCCTAATCTGTTGTTTCACACAGAAACAACACACGTAGACTATTTCCTAGTCCAGTGCGTTCTTGATTGATCACCTCCTAAGTCCTGGGTACTTTAAAATGCCGCTTTGTTGAATAACAATATGTCGTAAATAGCACCAATTAATTCTCTATTCTATAAAATAATTAGGCGTTAATTGTGTTCGCTATCACGGCAATTAAATTTGAAGTATCTATCAGACCGTATGTCTACGGTACGGTTCTCCTTTTCATCTTTTCCTACTAATATTATGAAGAGGAAACGTTTGATTGTTTGTTTGTTTGAATTGAATAGGCTCCGAAACTACTGGACCGATCTCTGATGAACATAGGCTATATTATTTAATACTGCGCGGACGAAGTCGCGGGCAACAGCTATGTTTTATATGGGTATTCTTAATTGTTATTTTATATTAATTTTACGATTTATTAAATTATTACATGAATAAGAGTTTTTAGTATCAATAAAATCTTAGGTCTGGCACGAAGTTTATTTCAAAGCCCAATCAAACTACTGTAGAATAACTTTTTAATTGTACTGCCGCCAGCGAAGAAAATAAAATTATCTGCCGCTGTTCGGAACGTAAATCCCGATAACCTGTGGGGTATAAATAATGGAGGGTGATTAGTCAGTTTCACCTTTATTATTCCCCGCCATTTAAACTTGTGTGACTAATAATCGTTATTTCCTTTATCGGGGAACAATGTCTGATTAAAAGCTAGTAACTTTTCGCTAATGATTAATTTTAATACCATATTTTTCAATGTAACTGAGTCCATAAATAACCACATTATGAAGAGTGTGAAGAAATATTGAATATTTTAACGTAGGTACATAATTTTATAGAAATACTTGTAATACGTCTGCTCCAAAACAAACTTTGTTGTTAAGCCAACTTAAATTTGTTTTCATTTACGAACAAAATGTATCTATTCAGTTGTAAGTATTCCACAGCGGTCTCGTGTTAAAAGAAACTTTTTGTGTTTAAAAGAAATATCGTTGGTTATTTATAATTTTTTCGTTGTTACAGCGGAGGGAAGCCTGTCAAACTTTGCGCTCCGCAAAGTTCACTACACGGCGAGGAATCCCCTCAAAAAAGAATTGTTCACACCTGATACGAGGTAAAATTTGCATTATTAAGTAAGAGAGAAAACGCCAATTTTTTATCCTGTAATACATTTCTTTGCGAAATACCTCAAGAGACGCGGTTAACCACGACCTAGCAACACAATACCTAACTGCATTTTTGATGAAGCACG
This sequence comes from Pandemis corylana, assembly GCA_949127965.1. Taxonomy (NCBI): domain Eukaryota; kingdom Metazoa; phylum Arthropoda; class Insecta; order Lepidoptera; family Tortricidae; genus Pandemis; species Pandemis corylana. The sequence continues at coordinate 15,965,795 of OX421856.1, read as the reverse complement.
ATTTTTGGCTTTGGAAGTGATATAAATAACATTCAAACGAAATCTACTTAATCTATATAGATGTACAAAAGAGTAGCGTGACTCACTGATGACCTAGCAACAGCGGCTGGAGACTACAAAATTCAATAGAACTATACCTTCCATGGATACCAAATTTCAACTTATTTGTTGAGTTGATTTAGTACTAGCCCCTCGAAGCCGACTTGTACTTGGCAGGTTTTTTCTTATTTCAAAATTTCCAACCCTTTCGCATCTCGCATTCAAAAAGCGAATTGAACCGCAATCTTATGTTCCAGACCAAATAGCTTGCGAAACTTGTACGAAAAGGCGACCACGGATCGGCTGGCATCTTCGATCCTCGACCAGCTCCGCCGAGACTCTCAGCATTCCCCTTACCTTCTGTGTACCCCCGTCCTCGGCTCCAAGAGACGACGGCTCTTCCAGAAAGTCGACGCAGATATTGAGACCCATGTGGTGAGTGTAATTCGGTATGTTACGTTTGGAAAGCCGCACTCAAACTTGTCACATTTTAGAAACTCTCCGAGAGATATACACTTACAAGAAAATTGAAATATTTTTAAAAATATTAAATAGTTTTCGGCTGTGTATTCTCCTCTACAGATCACAATTCTCAACCAATTCTCGTGAAATTTTGTGAGCAGGTTCAATGATTAATATGACTTTTCCGTTAATTTTTTTCGAAACAGGTTTTTTTTGTTTTGGGGGTATAACTTCAGCCACCCGTTGATACATATTTTTACTTACGGTTTTTTACTAATTACTTTTGAAGTAAAACAAAAACATTTAAAACAACACCAAAACACAACTATAGGGCCATTAACTAAACGTTTCAGCCATCTGTGGTAGAGCACCTTCGGAAATGGACGTCGAGAGAAGCTGTGGGCGACGTGACAGCTCTGCCGGACGCTTCGATGCGGATCGCGAGCTCGGTCACGCTGACGCCCGACGAGCTGTCAGAATGCGGCTCCGGGGATGACGAGCCCATAGACCACAGGTTGCCCAGCCCTGAGGAGCAGCTGAGGGTCATCGCTTCCAAGTAAGTGTCTGTCAAAATACAAAAAGTACCTAATCAGTTACTTAAAAAACATTATGCGTGTCTATGCTGGGAAATATTTGCAACGAATTAAATCTACCCTGACGAAAAATAATGATGAGTGGCTTTTTATTATATTTTTTTTATGCAACAGGCTCGTTATTTTTGGTCGTCATCAGTAAATATAAAACAAAAGTCGGGTTAGTTACACCATTCATAATACTCATAGCTCGTCAAGAACTGCTGCACAGATTTTTGTGATCTATATTTATTTGTTGGATACCTATGCCCATAGCGAAAAAAACTAATACAAAATTATGAACAATTCACGAAAAAGAACCACATGAAGAAAATTCGATTTCTCTTTAAAAAAAAATTGTACACAGCGCCATTTCAAACTATATAACAGAAACTGATTTTAAGGCGTTACAAATGCCAGTGGTTCAGCTAGTACCTAAATTAGTGAAATGTTGTTATAGTTGCTTTTTAACTTGGACAGATTTCCCCCGGAAGTTATTGCGATCGACACGTCAGGCAAGTTCTTCGACAGGATGTGCAGCTCGCGCAAGTCGCTCCACATAGAGGGCGTGGCGGGTGAGACGGACACCGTAAAGCGCCGCACGCGCACGAGGAAACCCCGCGGTAAAAGACGCAACACCATATCGGGCACTGATCAGAAAGAGCTTAGAGAGGCTATAGCTGGGTAAGCTTCTAGTATGCACCTACACCAACTAATAAATTACATTATCCATCACATTATTCCATAGTAATAACCATTTTACATCCTACTCCGATAATGTAATCTATTAAAACGTCCATTAACGACAATAACCGCTGAGCACAGTATTGTGTTGACAGCTTCAATGATGTTCTTGTTCGTATCTTCGGCACATTTTAACAAATCGTTGATAATATCTCGTGCTTCTGTGAATACATTTACTGTTCATTGGTTGTCATTGTTTCGGTTACCGTTGACGCTCGTATCAAAACGAGGACAATCAATTAACTGTGCACTTGAACACTAATTGTTCATAAGCTTTACGATTAATAAAATCTTTGATGAATGCCGATGTTACGAGACGAAGAGGCGTTCTTTATGTATTACAACTATAGGTTGCCTTATGCGTGTGACTAATGCTTTGCTTGGTTTGTTTTATCGTAGCGATACATCAAATGCCGTGGCTTCAGAAGAACTCGAAGAAAGCGTTGTCGTCAGGTCGCGCTCTAGCGATCTTCTTAAAAAGAGCCCTATTGACCCCATAACAAAGAAAGGGCACTTTAACACTCTGAAACAATGGGGCAAAAGCAGACTGAAAATGATTGGCAGATCTCCGAGCGCAAGCAGAGATAGCTTTAAAGATACTGTTAAGAACGAGAAAAAGGATACAAAATCGCCGACAAGACAAGATGATAAGGATGTACAGGAAACTGTCACGATGCGTAAAAAGCGTCAGGGAGATGAAGACAGGCGATCTCATCAAAGGTGTGCTTCGTATTCCTCTTCAGAAAAGAGCATAGGAGTTCCTACGGCCCCAGCAACTGCTACCATCAACGTTGGAGTGAAATTACGGGGAACATCAGGTCAAAGGAGACAAAGACGATCAGGTGTAGGCAAAGAAGAACCACATTCTTCAAGTGGTAACTGGTCAGCTAGTTCAGAATCCGGAAGAACAAGTATCGGTTCTGAAATAACATCCACTACAGTGCCACCTCGAAGTTCAACCTCAGCTGCTACTTCTAATAACTCTCTTAATTTCCACCATGGACCGCCTAGTTCGATTATAAGCAGAAGAAAGTTCCTTAATACTTCGGGATCTGGCAGCGTGACCAGTGAAGGAACCCTGACACCTGATATTATTCATGACTTACACGAGGATTTAGAAACTAGCTCTGAGTTCTCATGCGATACCGAGGGATATTATACTTCATTCCACATGGATTCTGGCTTAAAAACTCTCAAAGAAGAAGAAATTAGTCCCAGCACGCCTATGCATACCAGTAACGCACTTTCAAACTCCTCAAATAGCCAAACTGCTGAAAACGAATATGAACTGTTTGGAAAAGGCTCAACTAGCACAACTACGAGCTCTGCTGGCACCGTTTGCACTACGCTAATGGCAGCTGGAAGTGATCGGTCTTTAGTCATTGGACCTAAAGTACCAGAAAGAAAAAGCTCATTAACAATATTGAATCGCAGTCGGAACAACAACATCCATAGCGCAAATGCTAGCTTAGATAGAAGTAGTAGTTCCTCGTTTACAAAGTCTCCTTATAGTAGCCTACGATACAATCCCAACCGTTCTTACACGGATAAGCCAATATACAATCATTCGTCTCCTGAAATCAATCAAGTTTCCACTATTACCATAACAAGAAACGTCGGTAATCATAGAGAAATGACAGCCGTAGCTGAGATTCACACGGAAACAGATCTTGAAAGCGCAAAGAAAAGTACTGGCACTAGTTCTCCTGACTCCGGTCACAACACGTCGAGCTCTCCGATTGAGGATTCTGTTTCAAGTGCTCATGGCAAGAATAGCCTTTCAGAACAAGACTATTCTGAATCTTCTGATCTAGAAGGCACAGACAGAATAGAAAGAATAAGATACAAAACCACAATCAACAGTTCTAGAATACCATCATTGTGTGTCATTACTCCTAATAATTCAGATGATGAAAGCGAAACTAGCAACAAAGAGCTCGATACATGTAAAAAGCCAACTGTAGAACACGAAAACACTTTTAAGAAATCAAACAGCAGGCCTAAATTAGATCTTCCTGTAGATGAAAAACCAAAAGAACCGAAAACTTCAACTGAACTGATAAAATCATCCAAACCTCACATACAGATGAATTTAAAACCATTCAATAATTTAATGTGTAAATTGAAAGGTGTGCTTCCAAATAAATTGTCAAATAAAAAGTCACCTGTGTCAAAAGATAGCAGCTTACCGGATCACGTATATGATGCTGGTGATTATGTGACCATAGCCGATGTTAAGAATAACAACCAAAAAGTGAGCCTCAACAGAGGTGTTTATGGAAATAATGACATTATAAGAAAAAACTTGCAAACTGTTCTATCTGGCAAATTACCGGAAACAGAATACGTGTCTTTAAATGAACTGCCAAATTGTTTAAGTGAAAGCAAAGATTTCTTAGAACATGGATTAGACGAAACACCGACACCTGCTCTAGAGGAATATCAAAAGAAGGGTGCGAAAGTAACGCTCGACTCACACGGCCAAGTTATTTATTCATCAGATACACTTAAGCGCAGAAAGGGAGCGCATACTACATTCGAACCTGGTCCTTTTGTTCAAGAAATAAACGCCACCACTACAGTTATTCAGAGAGAAACAGCAGATATTGTTCAAGTAAAAGATGAGACTGATTTCCCTTATGAACCTCCGCCTCCTACAAGCAAGCCAACGTCACCTCAGTTAGGAAAAGTGATCATTAGAGCGCCAACCGTTCGAGATGGACCCGTAACAACAGAATTTGTAACATTACCGACCCCTAAACCGAACACAATTATCACCGCTACGCCAGTCACCGAAACGCCTCCTATATCTCCTAATCTACAGCCACCGGTATTCTCCAAAAATCCTCAAGATATACCGCGAGTAGTAGAAGTAATCCCTAGGCCCGGGGCATACGTTAATATTCATGATGCGGACGGTGTCAGCTTGTCTCCTACGAAAGACGATTTAGCAGGTAAGAATAAATACCATTCGAAAGACTCCACCAATTTGAATGGCAATCCTAAATCTGATCAATTAGGAACATCGACAGAAATAAGTGACGATATCATCCCGTTCGTGCCCAATTTCCAAACACCAATTATGTTACAGGGTAGTAAATGTAAACATGAGTTTAATAGATCTAATAGTAAAGTATCTGAAGTATTGAGAATGTTTACTAATAGGAACAATATAAGCGCCATTGGTGATGGCACGGCTAGTTTTGCTAATACCAACGGCGAAGGTAAATCCTTACAAAATAAAGTTAAACGCAGTGATAGTTACAAACTCGCCAATTCTCCCTTACTGCCCATAAAGAAGCTTCTTAAACTTGATAGTTTTAGCAGCAACCCAAAGAAAGTAAATTCCTTAGAGATGATTCAAGCTGAAATAACTGCAGATTTATTACGAGAAGAAATCAATTATCCACCAACAGTATCGCCTAAACTTGGTCACCGAAGTTTTTCTAGTGATTCAGAAAATTGCGAATGCATGAATAACAACAGTCCGTTTGTTGACCACTCGTTCGAATCTCAACTAACTGCTTTGACTTTAAGTCCTTTTACCACGCCGATGCCCAAGAGGCATTCGGTTGCTTTTACTCCTGATAATAGAGATACTTCTTTAGACATTTTGACAGCCATTTTGGACTCTGATCCAGACGATATTTGTGTGTTGCACTCGCCGCCCTCTTGCCCGCTTTCCCCTAGTAAAGTCACTGTACCTGTAGATAGCTCAAAGCACCGAGCTCGTATTTTATCAGTATCTGAATCAGATTATGGAACTGAAATTTGGTAAATATATTTTTATATTCGGCGCCTTATCGTAATTAGTTGTCAAAAAGTATTTTTCTTATTGAAATATTTGTTGGCACAATACTTACGCTTAATTCATAAAATAAATATACCTACGCTTTTAGAATAGGTAAATATATTATTACATAGTTAGCAGAATTAGATAGTTATGGGATGAAATTACGAGTTTGGAGATTGGTTTTTACTAAACATACTTAGTCTGTAATTAATGAATTGCCTATGCCGTCCTATAAATTTATAATTGTAATTTTAGAAATATGTCTTCCGAACATTTTTGACTTTAAATTCTGTGATACATTTGTATATTTTAAAAATTATGACTAAATTAGGTCCAGTATATACAACATTAGGTATCAAGAAAATGAGACTATCTAATTACAAAAAAAGAGTATTTTAAAACGTTATTATTAAGTATTTAGCTTGAATTTATTCAAAACTTATGAGTTTCAACAAAGTTTGATGAAATAAAAATGCATGGTGGCTTCCTACACCGCGGTGTGCACAAGCACTGCTTACGACTTTTATTTGTTTCGTTTGTAAGTGCATGGTGTGTTATTCTATCTTTTGTGTTTTGTAATTAATTTTATTATAGAGTCATTGTGAATTAACTCACTGATTTCATTTAATTTTTATCCTTCGGCTCTCCCCTCACCTCATTCACTCTAGCACAAGGCACTTAGATTTAGATTTAAGAAACAAAAGTTCTGTTTTGAACACCAACTGGACTCTGTGTTATAACGTTCTTAAACGGAATTTTAAGCAATTAACAGTCTTTCGCCATCTAAATATTATCGCACTGTTATGTAAATATAATAGATACGTGTCACTGGATTTTATTGGCTAAATCTATTTGTGGGAAACTAAACCAATTTTAGAAAGAGTGCACTAATTAATTAACCAATCAGTTTATATTCCTAGCGACTCCATTGCGAATCGAATGTAACACGACTAATTTGTGAAGGTAAAAATTAATGACCCACTGTTTTCCATAACGGAGTGTTATGAAAACGTTTTAAGTTGTGAAAAACTTTTAAAAACAAAATTTAGTCACCGAATTTCGTGGTCAAAATAAAATGGTGCTCAGTTTCCTCTAATTGCACTCATCTCACATGGCTTGCACAGAAGGAGATTGCTTCCACTTAGCGACATTGTTAACATCAAGTTCTTCGAAGGTAAAGTTTTGTGTTGCTTTATTGGCATGTCAATTTTTATTTTATTTTACGGTGCATGAAGAATAAAGGTTCAACTAACACAAATACGTATATACCTAATAACACTGGAGTTGCAATGCGGATACAATAATTGTATCAAACATTAACTACATACTTATACCTATTTATACAGTAAATCTGAACTTAATGTAAGGAATGCTAGTTCTGTTCTGAGTAAGAATAAAATACCATGCACTTTTGTAAATTCACAGTTTACTAATATAATAATTATCATTGTTTCACAAACGTTAAGCTAAATATTTGTCGTAAAACTACTGTTCATACAATAATGCAAGTGACATGTTTCATAATATCGTTGTTCACTATGTAGTATCGCTGTTTCTGTAATGTGGAAGTTACCTAGCTCTAGGCTTATGGGATTGGTATGGATTGGTGCCATAATTTTTAAATTTTATTATACTTATGACATGTATAACCTAATAAGATTTTAGTCGCATCCGTTGAATCTTCTACGACCAAATATATTTATCAATAAATTAAAATGTAGTATTATACTGTAAAGAATGAATGCCTGGTTTAAAAGCATTAGCCTTGAGGCAACGCCCCTCTGCAGCGCACGGTCACGCTACGTACCACGTGGGCAGTGGCGTAACTGTAGGGTGGCAGGAGTGGCAAAATGCTACGGGCTCCTGACTTTACGGGGCCCCGGAACTGGCTTGGTTTAGAGCACGGAAGTGACGCTGATGCACTTCTTTATATTGAGGAAGGAGCCCCATCTGACGAATTTGCCACGGGCCCCAGACATTATGGTTACGCCACTGCACGTGGGTGTCATTTAAAGCGTATTAATGGAAAGCGTGCGCAGCAGAATGGCGTCGCCTTTATTCAAATATAATTAGGTAACCAAAGTATCGGAAGGTGTAGGCATCTACCTACTTACCTTATGGAATGTTAGTTAAGTAGTTACCTGCTCTTAAACGTTTTTCCCTGCACTGACTGACTGTTCTTTGTATTCCAGACTATCGACATTCCAGTGCTGACAAGCCCTACCTGAATATGCCACAGAACCCGGCCCAAAAAGGTCAAAGAGTAGATTTAAACACAATCCCCACCATACACAAATACCATACAGCCCATTTGAGAGGGAGACACGGTGTAGTCAATTATGAGAATCCAGCAAACCCACCACTAAAAGATGAGCCAGTGTTCTGGACACTTCCAAAGAGAAGCACCATAGAACCGAGCGCTCGTCGCCCGGCGCCGTCGGACACCAGAACAATATTCAACTACCCCACCAACGTCGCTACTGCCTCTTCACAATTCATCGAAAAGTCAGTAAATTCTCATCCCACTCCGCCCATTGATGAATCGATTAGAATTTCACCCATAGACCCGCGAACATCAGGGTCTTTCAAATCCTCCACACCTTCTAACAAAGAAAACGTAGTCGATCTTGGTTCAAAATTACTGTCCCCAGTAAAATCTACAATGACCAACGAAGAACTCTATGCAGTAATACACAAAAGTAAAAAGAAGCTGAATATAAAGGGTAGCGTCGAAAGATCAGAATCTCCGGCGTTGTCCACCACGAGTCTGTCCCCCGTTAACTCTGAAACGTCGCTGTATCTGAAAGGCAACCAGCGGCACCCGGAGACGGGGTACCTCGGCGATCCGAGAAACAGAAACAGCTGGTCACCAGCCGACAGGCAAAGTGTAATAGCAGTCCCGAACCGTGGTTTTGGCTTACAAAAATCAGAAACGACATGCGCTGATAGATACGGCCCCATACCTCAAACGTCGAGACTCGATTTCAAAAAACTCCTTCTCCAGCACAGTGTGAAACTAAATACGCTTAACACTCAAAGTAAGTCTAACAAACTCACAGCTGTAGAACAATTAAAACTATCGAAAGAAAAACCCGAGTTACAGCCACCTCCCAATAACAGAAGTAAAATTAATATTCTAGATTTGAGCGGCTCTCCGAAAACTTACACCCACAGGAAAATCATAAAACCAAATCCGCAACCCGCTTCACCTGGCAGAACGAATGCTTTAATAAAAGAACACAAGAATTCACCAAAAATACTGCTCTCACCGAAGTCACAGTGGCGTTTCTCGAGTCCAAGATCGGATGTTCTCTCAACTCCGATTCCAGAGGCTAACAATGAAGATGACAATTCCAATAGTTCAGGAGAAAAACACGATACTCCACCGAAAAACTTACAAGCCAAAACAGTGCCTATACTTACAAATCAGCATTTCGGTGCACGGCGTAATCTTATACCAATAAACGAAAATACTTTAGAAGCTGATACCGACTTCCTTGGGGCGGGGAATCAAGGAGTGTTCCCACTCGATTCAGATTTTGCTAAGTCTCATGGACTATCCCGGACGGAGTTATTGCAAGCTAAACGAGCTGAATTTTTCACTAGGCCACCTGAATCTTCACCACCCAAGTTTACATCATTTAAAAGTCCAACAGCGGCGGGGTCATCTGTTAGTACCCGAAACAGAACATCGCCGGAGAGGGGGAAGACATCGCCGACCACGTTGGAAACAGCTTTATGATATTTCTACTAATGAATTTGAACGCGTTTATTAAGAAGTGGTGCTTGGTATTCCGTTTTTACAATACAACAATAAAATTGATAGAAGCTTTATTCTAGTCTGTTCTTGCTTAAAGTGCCATTTTTGTGGGCACCACTGACACCACTGTACCAGTGACTAGGTACTACCGCAAGCGGTAATCTTTAAGCTCAAAAAGTTTTAGTTATTACGAAGTTAGCTCTTAAGGGGCCAATGTTTTATTATGTGTATTGTAAATATTTCATCTTTACAAGTATTTTTTATTTAGATTTTAAGTATTTATTGAGTACCTTAAACCAGTACTGTTCAAGTAGCGTATTGAACCTTTTTCAAGTTATTAGGATACAATTTTAATAAAGTGTTGAATAATAAACATGGCGTTTTACTTTTTCGGGTTCATAGCTACCCAAAGGGTGCCCAACAGGACCCTATTACTAAGTCTGCTGTCTGCATTTCCGTCCATCTGTCACAGGACTGTTTCTTGGAACTTGAAATTTTCAGATTCTGGATTATTATGACCGTTAAATACAATAATAAGTAATGAAAATATAAATGGGTAAAAAGTTAACGGAAGTATAACCAGAGTAATGCCTGGCTGGGTTATTATTTATTACGAGTAAGCAAAACATGGGCCTTAATGCTAGCTGAACAGTAAGGGCCCTTACACACTAGCGATTTGACCGGCGACTTCTCAGTGATTTACTCGCTGTGTAAGGGCCCTAAAATCATACTAATAGATACTTACCTACTGCAGCATTGTGTATGATCTGATCAGAGATGGTTGTTGACTGGCTGTATGGGCCTTGTTTCCTTTGCCTATCTCTGGGCCCTGGTGGGATGAAGGAAGGAATCTAAAATATATAATAGTTGCCAAAATATGAAAATAGGCACCTACAAAATTTGTTTATCAGAAAATGACCTATGAAGATTGCTCAAGTGTCCTCAAAGTGATATTATGTATTATTAACACAGGAGCTTTATTGGTCGAAATTTACACCCCTGCAATGGGCGTCAGCCACTCCTTGATTGGACCAACTGCTATAGTCACAATATACTTGTTGATAGGTTCTCAAATATTAGCATCATGTTTTGACCACTATGGAACAGAGTTTTTCCAAATGTACTCGACATGGACTTGTATATGTGTGGAATTGGCTTTTTCTGCGGTAGCGTTTAAGGAGGTAAAGATTCCGGAAGTGATCAAGCATAGCACTCACCACCTTATCCTTAATGGGGTGCTTCCGATTATGATGTCAATTTTCCTATTCGCTGACTTTTTGCTTATTTATTGGTCTTTTCAAGATGAGGGACCTCTTAGAAGTAATTTTTCAAGTATAATTACAACATACAGAATGAGATCAAGATCTAATACATCCAATGCGTCAGGCAAGAAATAAAAACTTCTACAATTTTGATATAAAACACATTGAATTGATTTCTTTGAAGATAAATTTTATTATAACAGTGGAATGCCCCCAAAATTAAGTAAAATTTATCAACAAGATGGCACTGAGTACTAAATTGAATTAATAATTAATTGAAATTAAAGTCAATTCTTTCATTTACAAATATATTTCTTATTTATACTAGCTAGGTAAATTTTATTAACTAAAGTAATGGTTTACTTGACTGACAACTTCAAATCAATCAACGAATCCCCATCAATAATTTAGAGGAGTAGCGGAGACTATTTCATAATTAACTATATGTTGCCTGCAACTTAGCATTGCTAGTGTTAACTGGGGGTAACAGCTTCTTACAGAACAAACATTTTTAACATTTGGCTATGTACGTTCTAGAGGTATTCCCTACTAATATTATAAATTTTCACACTTAAACCTCTGTAACATTTTAGTTGGAATTTGGTATACAGAGCGTTTCAGTCCTGGGCTGTAGGACAGTTTTTATCCAAAATAGCACAGCTGAATTGTGATAAGTGAATTCTGCACAGATGGAGTTGTGGACAACTAGTGCCTTATAAACAAACAAAGTTACAAATATACCTTTTTCATAATAGTATAATTGAATGGACAATTTTTCCTGCCAATTGTTGCTATGGTTACATCCACCTCGGACACTCTTTAACTCCAAGTTTATAGGTATGAAATTTGCCAATTAGTGTTTTGCAGTAGTTTTAACCTTTTCAACACCAACTACGCATACATCAGCACAGCAGGTTCAACATAAATATATGTCCATGTCCATTACTTCAATGCAAAAGCAACCTTATTTCAACAGGGTTTACGTTCTACTTAAGGCATTGCAATAAAGAAGTCTGGTGTAAGGGTGACCTCTCTTGTATTTGACGTTTTTTTTTTTTTTTTTTATATGAATAGGAAGGAAAACGAGCAGGTGGGTCACCTGATGGTAAGTGATCACCACTGCCCATAGACACCCGCAACCCCGGAGGGATTGCAGATGCGTTGCCAACCTAGAGGACCAAGATGAATGGCCTCTTGTGCCCGTAATTTCCCCGGCTGTCTTACTCTCCACACCGGAACACAGCAGTGCAAGCACTGCTACTTAATGTGGTGGCGAAAAGGTTAAGCCTCTTCTACAATGTGTGTGAGCATTGCAAGACAGTTAACAGTGTATTCCTGAGGTCATAAGGAGTAAAACATGTTATATAAACCTATTTTTAAATTCCATTCTGTGCGGCATGGTCAACTAATGTTGACTATGCCCACACTGACCATGCTTCACATAGTTGAGAAGAATACATTATGTATCGCAAAGCAAACCTTGTATAATTGGTCGTCTACTAAGCATTTTAGTATAATGAGGCACAACATTTCTTCATCCTTATGAGACAGAGTAACAACAAGAAATAGTTGATCCACCCAGTTAACATTGTTGCAACAGAGAACCAGTTGTAAGTTCACAAAAATGACACTGAATTGATTGTCGAGTATTTTGTTGGAAGTATAAAACTGAAACAGAGTTAGAGATACATTTTATATATTCAGTTAACATTTTGATGGCAAATTCAGCTGAATAATAAAATTAAAAACTTCCTCTTTTTCACTTGAACTGAAATGATCACCACAATTTAAGATTATACTTTGTTTAATAGCACAAAACCATTGATTAAAAAGTCTGATAAGTCTTTAAAATCTAGTCCAATTTCTCACTATTTGTTCATAGGAGGTCCATTCATTAAGGGTGGTCGCATCTGACCCATAGGTCCCATAGGGCCCATTGGTCCCATCCCCATCATCATTGGCGGTCTCATACCCATCATAGGTGGCATAGGCCCGTGCGGTCCCATCATCATGTGGGGTGCCATCGGGCCTCCAGGACCCATGGCTTGAGGTGGCAGCATTCCCGGCGGACCGCCTGGCGTCGGCACCGGCGGTCGCGGCCCTCCTGGACCCATGACAGAAGGATCCCAAGGCGGCGGAATCGCAGCACCCTTTCCACCGAACGGATTCTGTGCAATCTTCCCAGCTTTAAACGCGGCTGTCGTTGCATCTATGAGATGTTGAGCTTGCTCCTCCATCCATTTTTGGTAGTAGAACTTCACGTTGTCTTTATGCTTTCGGCCTGTACAGTGTGTTTTTCTCACGCTAGGTGAATCGTGAGTTAAGTATGTATCACAATAATCACAATAATATTTCGGCATTATTATAAGAGCTAGAAACTTTTGTACTAATCCACGAAGAAGCAAAACTAACACGCGACGCTGAATGAATGAATCTTCTTCTTCTTTTCTAATATGGCCCCATCGAACCATGCGATGAATGAATGAACGCTTAAAACGCTATTTCAATGACAGTTAGACAGTTCATTATTAGTGTTGCCAATGAACCACGCCACAACTAAAAAAGATGCTCATTATTATAGCCCGTTGTTCATAATCGTGTCAAGTTCTTGACAAAGTTAATTCAATTATTTTTTTAGGAAAATTAGATATGATAGAAACCACTGAAGTTTGTTCAAGTATGTAAGGAAATGTTTATTGTTCGGTGTTAAAGTTTTGTGATAAAAAGTTTTTGTAAATCTACTAAAAATAAGCTCCCACACATGACGTATAGTAAAGGATAATTAAATTGTATTAGTAAAACAAAAAGTGTACACTTAACACAACTAAATTATTAAAATGTTTCGTTCAGAAATTTCTTTGACATTGACAGCTTCAAGCAAGATTGTTATGAGATTATTTACATGCTGAATCAGTACCTATGCCACTGCGTTAAAGTTGAAATTGCAATTGTAACTTACCACTTTGCCATACTTTTTACGAACTTCGATAGTATTATTCACAAAATTGCTCATTGTAATATTACCAGTATTCCCTCTTCCTAAAGTTAAGTTTGATATGAAGTACTGTCAAGACATCACATATAAATGACGAAAGTACGCTTTAACTCAAACGTGGAAAGTTGTAGGAGGAAAATACTACTATGAGTCACCATCCGCCAGTTTCCTGTATTCCAAACACGACCAAAATGTCGAAAGCTAAGAAAGTTATTGAAGAAGCGAGGGAAATTAACAATCCCGAGATAGATTTAGTCGATAAAGGGATTTCCAACTTAGAAGAGATACCTGCGCTGTGTAAGTACAGTTAAATCTCCTTTTACGGAACCAGTTCGGGCACTTTTAGTTTCATTTTGTCGTGTTGTGTTGAAAGTTTGACGTATGGGTGTGTCGAATGTAGAATATAGCCCGCCTACTCTAACCTTAGTTATTTTCCTATGAATGAATTTGTTTACGAGCTTCACAGGACTACATAGCATAAGACAAATAAATAAATAAAAGACTTGTTTATCGAGTCAAATTGCAACTATACACTACACTGTAAAATTGAATGTAATGTGCAACCAGCTATACCTACTAAAGTAAACTGATTGTCTAATGACATCATAAAACCTGAGTATTGACTGGTTATAAATAAGTTCATATTAAAAACTTTCTGGTTTACTAAATAGAATAGTAGGTAAGCTCACACCCCCCTAACAGTAAATTGCAATACCAAAGGGATTGCAGGGACGTGGGTTTGAATCCCGAGCTTGCACCTCTGAGTTTTTCAGAATTCATGTTTGAAATTTACCATGAGGTTTTCGGTGAAGGAAAACATTGTTAGGAAACCTGCATACATCTGTGAAGCAATTCAATGGTGTGTGTGAAGTTCCCAATCCACACTGGGCCCGCATGGGAACTATAGCCCAAGCCCTCTCATTCTGAGAGGAGGCCTGGAGATGATGACCAAAGGGATTGCAGATGTGTTGTCAGACAGAGGGCTAAGATTAAATACCTTACATGCCAGTAATTTCTTATTAATTAATTTCCAGTCACCTTAGCAAACATCACCCGTCTATCTCTGAGCCACAACAAGATATCAACAGTGCCTGCGGCCCTGGCCAATTTGATGAACTTAGAGATCCTGAACCTTGCCAACAACCATGTTGAAGAGCTGCCCGTCAGTCTGTCCTCCCTACCTAAGCTCCGTATCCTCAACGTGTCACTCAACAGGCTGTACACACTGCCACGGGGCTTCGGAGCATTCCCGGTGCTGGAAATATTGGACCTGACATATAATAACTTGAATGAGAAAACTCTGCCCGGAAATTTCTTTATGATGGGTTTGTATTGTTGATTTGTAATGCTGAAAAAAAAAGAATTATGGATAAGAAAACAATATATTTTGGATGACAGTTGAACCAATTACCTCATATTGTTTAGTATCGAAACTTTAAGTATGAAAATACTGATGTGTTCATTTATTTTTCAGAAAGTCTCAGGGCATTGTATCTGGGAGACAATGATTTTGAGTTGCTCCCGGCTGAGATTGGGAACTTGAAGAACCTACAGATTGTGAGTATACATACATACATATATCACGTGTTTATCCCTTATGGGGTAGATTGTGAGTGTGGAATGGACTTTAAGGTTTTATGCTGGATGCAGTCGTTATGAAAGAATAAGACAGGAATATCTCTTGTCTTACTCTAACTGACTGTGTCATGTGTGCTTGATGAAGTTTGTCACACATTTGGATCTGGCAGTAGATTTAAAATCTTTGCTTCTTATTCTTCTAACCTTAGACTTTAACGCATTGTGCAATTTAAAAGTTACATCTATACTCGAGAGCAAAGAAACTGGGTCACTTTTCGTACAACTTCTTGCGAAATAAATATTACATTTCATTTCATTTCACAACTTTCTGTGGGAAGCGACTTGGTTTCTTTGCTCCAGAGTATATTTTGTTCGAATTTTGACCATGTTTCCGTGGTCACACTTTTGTAATACATGGATTAGATTCCACGGTCAATATTATCGCGATATTGGCATGTCAGTATAGGATCCTGGATTTCAAAACCAGATATAATCATGCACTCCTGTCTTATTTCGTCCATGTTATGATTTACTGTCAGACGACCGGATAGCCTAGTGGTTAGTGACCCTGACTATGAAGCTAGAGGTCC
Source organism: Pandemis corylana (assembly GCA_949127965.1). Classification (NCBI taxonomy): domain Eukaryota; kingdom Metazoa; phylum Arthropoda; class Insecta; order Lepidoptera; family Tortricidae; genus Pandemis; species Pandemis corylana. The sequence continues at coordinate 15,950,000 of OX421856.1, read as the reverse complement.
CGGGTTCGAATCCCAGTAGGGGCAGACAGTTGTATGATGAATACGAAGGTTTGTGCCCGAGTCATGGATGTTGTATGTATTTATCTACATTAATATAAGTATGTTTATCCGTTGCCTGGTACCCATAGTACAAGCTTTGCTTAGTTTGGGGCTGGGTCAATTGGTGTAATTTGTCCCAAGATATTTATTTCTTATTTATTATTTATTACTGTGTGTGCAGCTGTCGCTGCGCGAGAACGACCTGATCGAGGTGCCGCGCGAGCTCGGCGCGCTGCCGCGCCTGCGCGAGCTGCACCTGCAGGGCAACCGGCTCGTAGTGCTGCCGCCCGAAATAGGTAGCTCACCTAACCTCATTCAAGCGCAGATCCAGCCTTCATATTAGGGGGTGGACACGTGACAAAACGCCGAAATTCAGTCCAGAGCGCTAAGCTAAAGCTCTAGTAATTAGTGGTCACTTACCATCAGATGACCCGCTTGCTCGTTTACCTTCCTTGTCGTATAAAAGTCCTCTTGAACAGAGTAACTTTTCCATTTCAATGTTTCTCCATACGACATTATTTTACAAACGGTACGAAACAAATTGAGATATGAATCAAACAGGAAATGAATGCTTTTGACTTTATTTTAACCTTTTCACCACCATTGGCTTGATATGAAGACTGCACTGTAAAATGCACCTTCATTTGATAAAATAAAGTTGACAGTTACGAGTGACACTAGAGATGCTTGGCGGTGTAAAGGTTAAGGGCCTATCTCACCACTCAGACCCTGATATTGTAAGTGCCGGTTATCAATGATGTCGTCTCTCTCTTTCGTAGTAAGAAATAGAGAGGGAATCACAGATAACTGACACTTGAGATATCAGGAACTTAACAGAGAGTGGTGAGACAGGCTCTTAGTGTAATGTGTCTGTGTGCAGGGAGTATGGACCTGGCCAGCAACAAGTCCGTGCTGCGCCTGGAGGGCAACTTCTGGGTGCCGCCCATAGAGGACCAGCTCAAGCTCGGGCCCTCGCACGTGCTGGACTACCTCAAGTCGGAAACTTACAGAGTGTGAGTGCTCACATATTTATCCTTTACTGGGTAACTAGATACGGCGGATAAGGGAGTGTTCAAGTATTACGTAACGCAATTATTGAAAATTTTTGACCCTCCCTCCCCCCCTTGTAACGCGCCGTAACGTTTTTCTGTACCCCCGCCCCCATCCCCCTCTAAACGTTAAAAAAATAAAAAAAATAAAATAAAATAACTTTATTTCAGACCGAGATCCATATAAAAATGTTAGTAAAATACAGTGCCTTAACCTATTGTTAGTTGTTTGATTTATAATGAGAACAATAAATTAGTTTTAAAAACAAAGAAATCAAAATTCATAAATAACATTAAAATAACTTTAAATAATCAATATTTTAATAAAATTAAATAAGTAAAATTCAAAATAAAATAAAAAGACTAGGACAGAATGTTACAAATAACTATTTCCATTCAAATATAAATAATGATTTCATGTCAAAAAGTAGGTACAATATATAAATTGGCAAGGTTATCAAATTGCAAATCCTAATTAATAATTTTAACCCAGGTACACAGGATGGAACTATCTGTTCTATCGGCAATTACCTTCAGTATCCTGTTATCGCTGCGTCGGATGCGGGTTAATATAGATGCGATCCGCTTTCGCCTGATCGCATAAAAGTCGTCAGTACGCGCCTCGGCAAACATGCCGGACGCGCTACAGAACCGTGGCAACCTCAACAGGATTCTGAAGGCGTCATTATACTGGATCCGAAGAGCATTATAGGCCTTCAGCGTGTAGCTGACCCATAGGCTACCCGTGTAAAATACCTGACAGAACGCCTTAAAAAGGGTGATTTTAACTTGTTTTGAACAACGGGCAAACCTACGAGCCAACATATTACTCCTGACCGCCAATGCTCTTCGTTCCCTCTCCAAATCGAGATCGTCCTTAAGGTCCTCCGTCACATAGTGCCCAAGGTATTTAAATTGCGAGACCCTTTGTAGGTTTTTACCTTTCAAAGTTATAGAGGGCACATGCTTAGGGTTCATTTTGTTTGACCTGAAGACTAAGATTTCACTCTTTTTGGAGTTAAGTAACACTCAAGTAACCATTTTTACCCAAGTGTCAAAATTTATGTTGCGTAAAGTACAAGAAAGTCTCTATAATATCCTTGTTATAGTTTCAATCGCCTTGGCGGTAATAGGCTAATAGGTAATATTAAATAACACAAGTGATGTTTAACCCGCAATACATGCGTAGTTTGTTAACTTGGCATTTTAATTCTATATTATTTTATCAAAAAAAAGAAAACGTTACGTAACGTGTTGTAAGAAAGACCTATGTAACGCATCGTAACGTTTTACGATAAAAATTGCGTTACGTAATACTTGAACGCCCCCTAAGGGGAATCAATATGGGTTGCTAGGCTAGCATCGCCTATAACATGATTCCTAAGTTTTTCGCCCGTTCCCTCGATGGGCTTTTGCGATATACGCGGCAAGCGAAGCTGGTACATTGTTTTTGATTCGCTCCCAAACCAGCATTCTGGTGAACCGGTGAAATTGCGGTATTCCAACTTAAAGGGGTGATACATTAGGTGCGTGAGTTCGCGGATTTACAGTTCAACAACCTTACTCGCATAGTGTACTATCCCATTTTTAGGGTTCCGCACCCAAACGGTTAAAACAGTAAGCTTACTGTTTAACTCGCTCGCAATCGCCATCGTGTTCATTTTGACAGTTCATGTATGAGTGTGACAGCTTCCGACGCCAATTGTCAGCCCATACGTGAACTGTCAAAATGAACACGATGGTGATTGCGAGCGAGTTAGACAATAAGGACCCTATTACTAAAACCACTGTGATGATTTATTTTCTGTTGCCGCTATAACAACAAATACTAAAAACAGAATATTTTTATGTCCATCTATGAAAATAACGGATATAAAATGACCTCACGCTGTCTACATTTTGCTTTGGAGGCAGGGGGTTGCTAACACTGGAATTTATATTCACTTGCCTAATTTGTACGGAACCCTCGGTGCGCGAGTCCGACTCGCACTTGGCCAGTTTTTTACCTCTACAAAGGTGGCGCCGCTAATTAAAAAAAATCATAGTACTAATGATTCACGTTATTCGCAGTCTGTACAGCCGCCACATGTCGGCCAAGCCGCCGCCGCCGCCGCAGACGCTCGACAAGTCCAAGAAGGCCAGCCGCGCGCGCTCCTAGGCACTCGCGCCACTCGCACCACTTGACAGTCTCAGAACATTTAACCTTTACCGAGGACTATTTTAACCTTTTAAACGCTAGTGACAAAACAAGTGCCACGTTCACAGCACGCCTCGTCGTTATCGGCAAACATCACACTCACACTTGACGAATGGCGTAGACAATGGGGAGGAAAAGAGATGAGACGTAGTGTAGCTATGTTACCTACTCGTCATGCCCAGGGCTTTCTCTCTCTCTCTGTCTCTCTTTGTCATGCCTGGCAAGAGAGACACGGAAGATTTGAGCGAGACAGCAGTATGTCGATTCTACATAACGGGCAGGTGGAAGCTTAAATTAGAAAATAAGCACATAATAATATGACTTTTTGAACCTTTTAACTACTGTTGCATTCGTACGAAAAGGAAAGTTAAATTTAAATAGTCGCAGAAGACAAATTGTTAAACATACGTCTAGATAGCGTATTACACTTGGTCCCACTGTTATAAAAACCCTCACTAGAGATAATCAAATCATCAAATGGCCGAAGACAAACCAAATAGAGATAGGAATCCCGCTACCGGGGTCCGTCGACCTTATGGTGGAGCGTAATCCGACATTTTATAACAGTGGGACCACGAGCCCGTGGCGGTCCAGATTCACAGTATCGGGTTTAATTCCAGGTTAAAAGGTTAAACATTGTGCCATAACAAGATATTTTTAAAATAACATACAGTAAGAGATCTGGTTTTAAATGATATTTTGTATTGTTAAACAACTAATTGTTTATGAAACACTATTTACTGAAAGTATTAACTTATTTTAATATAGTTGCTTTAAATGTGTTGTAACAACTAAATATAGTTATAAATATAAATATGTTAAAGAAAGGAAAACTCCGATATTAATTGAATAAATATAACTTTATTCATATTAAGTTAAACATTCAAAGTCTTATAATAAATTAAAACATGTCACACACAATAGATAATTAAATTAATAATAATGAAGATCAATCAACACACCAAGACATATTTTTATACGAAAATTATTATTTTAAATGAAATGGTGCTAGCCTATAAAAATATGAATAGAAAACAATGAGAAGCTTTTTTTAAATAAAATTGTTACTAACTAAAGAAAATGGTTTTATTACAATAACTGACAACATTTGTGAGAACAATGCTTATTTCTTATCATATTACAGAACTATACCTAATCAGTCCCATCACTTGTTCAAACTTCAGCCACGAAGTACGCTATTCACTTGCAAAAAGCTCGAGTATTTTAACCTTATACGGAGGTTAAACTTAATTTTTAACCTGAATCTTTAAAATACAGGTCTCACTTATATAGATCAACCCACCCGTGGTCCATCTAATTTTTTCACGCGGAAATAAAATACTGCCATTCTTTTGAATCAGTCCATAATATTTTAATACAAAAATAGGTTAGGTTAGTTAGGTACAGTTTGACAACAAATATAATGCGCATCGGCAGTATTCGTTTGCGCAGAGAAGCGCAGACCAGTTTCCGATGGTAGCCGAACGTGTAAATAATCTATATTGAACTTTATTTGCAAGCGCAACTGGCAGAGTATTGCTTGCTTTGCATTCTTAGCTCTGTCCCGCTTACACGATTTTGCCATTGTTGGTACGAAATCGATCGACCAATAACAGCGCCAGAGTTTCCCGCGCTACTAAAATTGGTCTACTGCGCAGGTACATCGTGGAGCATTATTTTTGTTGTCAAACTGTATCTTCACTTCAGGCATAATACCCAGAACAAGGAGCTCCGTCGGTCACTAACCACTAGGCTATTGACGACCGGATAGCCTAGTGGTTAGTGACCCTGACTATGAAGCTAGAGGTCCCGGGTTCGAATCCCGGTAGGGGCAGACAGTTGTATGATGAATACGAATGTTTGTGCCCGAGTCATGGATGTTGTATGTATTTATCTACATTAATATAAGTATGTTTATCCGTTGTCTGGTACCCATAGTACAAGCTTTGCTTAGTTTGGGGCTAGGTCAATTGGTGTAATTTGTCCCAAGATAAAAAAAAAAATAGGTAGACCACGGGTCTATGTCTTCGGCAGATCTACCACAAAATCAACCCAGATATCTATCAGTTACCTTCCCAGCGAGAAACATAAGGTTCTTTATTATAAAAAACGCTAAAACGTGCGCGTCGCTTGGCGACAATACCGCTAAGTAAAGGACATATGACAGCTGGTACAGATGGAAAAATTCGAACACTTACTCACCTGCTATGGGTGGTGTAGTGGTAAAAGCACGCATCGCGGATTTTCGAGGGCCAGGGTTCGATTCCCGGGCATAGTATTTCGCACATACTTTTCGGAATTTGCCATGTGTTCTAGTTTTCAATTTCAATATAAAAAACGCGAAGTAATGTTTCAAAATCTCCGTTCGGCGCACTTAAGCAAATCACACACTATCTAACTATATACATAAATCACGTCTTTATCCCTTACGGGGTAGACAGAGCCGGTAACAAGACCTAAAGGCCACGTTTAGCATGATTGCACATTTGCACTAATCGTTACTATCTATAGATTGTCATACCACGCGGGAAAACAACTCTTAACCCCTTATTCATAAACGCTAGTTTAGCTGTGACTGACATTTACCTTTTCCAGATAACAATACGCTCTGGTTTAACAGATTTGGAACTCTTTGTGAATAAAGGAGCGAGCACACCGCTGCGCATACGCAGTGACGTGTCGTAGGCGTCACGTTTGTCCACCACTTTTTCATACATTTTGTTGCGTACACGCACCGTCAACGTCTTTTACCTACGCGTCAGTGTGGTCGAACCTTTAAGGTAAGCGAAAAAGGAAAAATTAAAACATTCGAAACACATTTCTTATACGAATATAGTAACAAAGCTACGTGACCTGTGGCCTGGCCCGCTCAGCGAAGCTACGTGTTACAAGCGTAAACTAGCAACATTGACCATCAACCAATCAGTGGTTGCGATTTGACCAACGTTGCTAGCGTACTCGAAAAATTGTAACTTGAGGCTTCGAGAAACGGGTCACTGACTAGGATAACAATATTAGTTACCACACACCTAATTATAATATCATAAAGCTAAAAGGCACAAAAAACATGACAGGCAATGACTTGGTCACGGGAATTTTTTTATTGGAATCAGTGTCCGACCGCAGTTTCGGCTAAAAAACAGCCGAACTTTCATGCTAAATTTTCCCTTTTTATTGTAGTTTAATTTAGACCCAGTATCACTGATAATGTTGAAATTTCAATTCGAGAAAAGTGAAACGTAGAACCTTGTAACATTAGACCAGCGAGAAGTTTAATCATTCATATATCTGGAAAGAACGGCTCCCCGACATTTTGTTCAACGTTCTAATCACATTTATAAATGGTTAGATTTCGGCCGAAACTATAATCCAAACCGAACTTTCGGTTCTAGTTACAACGTAACAAATTTTGTCATGATAATAGACTCTGATAGTGGGGGAAACAATGGTGCAAATATAAATGCCACCTATCATTGCTGTGCTAAAAGGCAGCTCGTGAATAACAATAACACAACCATTTAACATCATACAATCAAGTTTTTGTTAAAAGAACACTTTCAATACAATTTCTTTTGTTAACTGTACTTGCATTATCCATCCTTCTTAAGTGTACAAATTTCCAAGCCGATCCGACCTCTGGGACTCTGGGAGAGGCGAATTCGGCTTGCACTACACAGAAACACTAACTCGGCAAGTTATAACAGCTTATATTAATAAAACTCCATTTCTTTGCCATTTCATGCCATGACACAAAAGGACACTAATTAAGATGAATGAACTTGTAGCATCGCAAATGTTACATTATATATTTCATTCATAAATCATCGGGTGACAGGCAAAAGGCACTAACTACATTCACAAATTAAGGTCGATAATCATCCTTATTGCACTTTAAACATGGTTAAACTTTCGTTAGATATTTTTTGCTTTTTGTGACTTGCTTGTCACCCGATGAAATATTGCCAGACAACTCCTTAGAAGCACAAGAACACCGCTGTACCAATCTTAATAAAATTATACAAAGAGATAAGTCTAAAATGTCTAAATGTTCAGGAACAATGTAATTGCATTATAGTGTGCCATTTATGACGCCGACCCTACTGTGGTTCTTATTAAGGTGCTCGTCCACTAGAGGCAGCCGCTCGACCAGAGGCTCCCTCTAGTGGACAAGCACCTATACGATATTAAAGATTAACTTTGATAGTTCCACATCTTCGTAGACGGGACTATCGTGCAGCACAGCTTATTACGTAACTCGCTCGCAATCGCCATCGTGTTCATTTTGACAGTTCATGTATGGGCTGACAATTGGCATCGGAATCAGCTAGCTGTCACATTCATACAAGAACTGTCAAAATGAACACGATGGCGATTTTTTTTTTTTTTTTTTTTATGTGAATAGGAAGGCAAACGAGCAAGTGGGTCACCTGATGGTAAGTGATCACCACTGCCCATAGACACCCGCAACCCCGGAGGGATTGCAGATGCGTTGCCAACCTAGAGGATTAAGATGAAATGCCTCTTGTGCCCGTAATTTCCCCGGCTGTCTTACTCTCCGCACCGGAACACAGCAGTACAAGCACTGCTACTTAGCGGCAGGATTAGCGAGTAAGATGGTGGTAGCGAGCGAGTTAGGTAATAAGCCTACTGGTCTATTCACAAGAGCCGGCACGAATGGATTGAACGAAACAAATGTCATTCACTTGTCATCATGTATGAGAGGCAGTGTGGGTGCCTCCTAATATTTTATAAACAAGTACATGTAATAATGTCTTAGTTTTTCAAGAAAAAGTAATTTTAGTAAAAAAGTATGCTTAGTAGGTTTGGGCATGTAGAGCGGATGGATCAAAGTAGACTAACTAAACAGATCTATATGGGGAGTGTGAATGGTTACGTTGGGAGGGGAAGGGCTAGACGGACGTTCCGAGACCAAATAGGAGACGTTTTGGAAAAAGGTCAGGTCAGGAGTACCCGAAACCGACGAGCATGTATGAAGAGATTGATGAGTGTGGATGAAGCGAAAGAAATATGACAGGATCGTAGCAAGTGGAATAAAGTAGTCTCTGCCTACCCCTGTGGGAAAGAGGCGTGACGGTAATTATTATAATAATATACTAACCAGGTAAAATAAGTAACAGATCTATACAAATATCTTTCTATCATGGAGTTTTTATTGCATTTATATCCTGTATTCACACAGGCGCAGATATCATAATTACATATCTATTGAACCTATAGTTATTTGAGTTGTTTTCAAAACACATGTACATAGTTAGGGGCCTTAATTAAAATAAAAGTTAATTGATTCATTTGTGTTACGACTTTTTCACCCTTATTGCAATGTAATAAAGGTGCAACGGTCGTAACGAATCTTTACCTATGTACATTTTTTTTGAAAACGACTCATTTAATCATTTTGCACATGTACTTATTCACTCATTCGATACATTCGCGCTAGCTCTTGTGACTGTAATCCGGGGTGACTAAAACTAATCACAATCATTAATTTTTATTTGCTGTTTCCAATGGATGTCTTCGTCGATCGCTTTTGCGTCTACATGCCAAACATTCGCCGCCTACAAATAAAGATTTTATAGCAATTTTAAAACGATCAAAGTAGCCCCAAAATTATCAATGTCCAATTAACGGTACTTACATTCGGGTATTTAGAAACTTACCCTTATTCATAAACGCTCTGTAGGCTTCTGCTAACTTAGGGCTACGTTCAGTAACTAAAGTGTCAGTGTGATTATCGTCGGGTGAAAATCGTCCGATCATGAACACACTTACTGAACGACTTGGGGCGTTCTTCTGTCAAAAGTGTCAATTGAAGTATGATTTCGTATTCGTAATAATAAGTTTATATCCCCAGCGTTCGAATTATAAATTTTGCCTCATATCAACTGTCAAAGTGACGTCTGTGCGTTTTTTACCCATCTATTTTACGGGGTGACCGGTGCGATCGCCCGACGACGCCCGACGATGTTACTGAACGACTTGGTGTGATCGTCCGATGATCGCACTGACTTACTGAACGGGCCAGTGCGTCGTCGGGCGTCGTCGGGTGATCAAACTGAACGCACCCTAGCAATCGTTTGTCCTCATCTGTCACTTTGACATTTACCTTCCACAGATAAGGACAAACGACGGCTAAGTTAGCAGGAGCCTATAGAGCGTTTATAAATAAGGGGGTTAGAGTGTATCCTGCGCTGTTTCAAACCAATGATGTAACGGAGGTAGTTATATCAGAACCGAAGGCGGAGTCGGAGTTTTTAAATGTGCTTTATAGGAGTCGGAATCGGAGTCGGAGGCAGGGTCGGATAATTGAGAGTTCATAACAGTCGACACAGGCCGCCGCCGCCTCTATGTTATGCTTCGGCCTCCGATTAAAACCTTCGATTTAAAAGTGTCGGAACCGAAGGTGTAATAATAATCGGAAGTTCGGATTTAACGGAACCGGAGTCGAAGCTCCGTAACATCCCTGTTTCAAAAGTCATCGTCTGTGAGGTCATCATCGTCGGAGAAGTCGGGCTGGGCGGGCGGGGCGGCGGCGCTGAACGCGTAGGCCTCGTAGCCCAGCACCTCGTCGTCGCTGAGGTGCGACTCGCCTTCCACGAACGACGCGAACCTGCCATGGGAGGACACTTGTATCAAACCATTATAAAAACGATCACCTGCGAGCTGTAACTGTTCAGAATAGTTTACGTTCGAGAGTGGTGAAATAATGTCTCGGATCGTAGGTACTTTCCGCACGAGCCAAAAGCGAGGGCGATACACATGGGACCTCAGGTGTGTACACAATTTTACGTCTCCCCTGGAAAGGAAGTGGGAGTTTCCGCTCGCGTAGCGGACGGTAAATTGCTACTTACGGCCCCGGGTGGACGTAAAAAATATTATTATTTGTACTTAATCCTAAATTTAATGGAATTCCACCTGGACAAACATACATACCTACATATATAGCAAGTTAAATAAAACATTGTAAAAATAAGTAAGTAAGTAAGTAAATGCTTTATTGTACAAATATAAAGAAGCAGAGACAAATCACAAACTTAAATATATGCACAAAGGCGAACTTATCCCTATAAGGGATCTCTACCAGTTAACCTTTGAGTAAATGAGAGGAGCGTTAAGCGAGAGACCGACAAAGAGTGAGTTCAAAATATCCATATAGTGAAAGCCACAATAGAGCGTACATCTCAAAATATAACAAACATTTCATAAATAATCTAGTAAGGGGCGATTTTTCAATCGTCAGATAAGCCCTATTCGACGGACAACTCTATGGGTATCTGTCAGTTAAGTGCTTATCTGAGGATTGAAAAATCGGCCCTAAATATCATTAAACACATGCATACATACACACTACATACAATATGAAAATACTATGCTAGTGTTGTTTATCTATGGATTTAGAGAGCACCAACCTCTTGGAGTCGTTGAGCTTGAGCATGATCCGCCACTGCGCGCAGTCGGGGCTGGAGCAGTGCTTCCTCAGGTTCTCCAGCGCTTGCTTCGTCTCCCGCGCACCTTCTTCGTAGTATTCTTCGTTCGTCAGCAGCCTCGGCTTGGGCGGGAACTTACGACGCCTGAAAATTGACATCATTTTAAGGTTTATGAAAAGATAAGTAACCTAACCTCAAATTCTCACGTACAATACAAGCTTATTTGCTGACTATCTACTTGCACTGACATCTATCTTTAATTTAATACATACATACACATACACAAATACGGGGTAGACACAGCCTAAGGTAACAAGACCTAAAGGCCACGTCTAGCATGAATGTGGGCGTATAGGTCAAAAATGAAATCAAAATAGTGATGGGTTGCTAGCCTCATCGCCTATTTTCGCCCACATAGGCTTTTATCATCTGCGCGGGTAGAGAAGCAACTGGTATATTCTATGTTTTTTCTTTGCTCCCAGACCGGCATAGAAGAAACCTAATTGAATATGAATATCAAATTTCAAAGTCAATCGGACCAAACATTCAAAGAGTTCCTCTTTCGGAGACGGTTCTGGCCGGCCACCAGGATTTCACTCAAAGATTATTATATTGCGCTATAAAATTCCATGCTGGTCTGGGGGCTAAGAAAAAACATAGAATGTACCAGTTGCTTCTCTACCCGCGCAGATGGTAAAAGACTATCGAGGGAATGGGCGAAAATAATAGGAATGTTGTAATTGTGTCGTACAGACACATCATTCAAACAGATGACGCTTAGCGACAAAAATTCGCAAAAGGTCACGTGACAGTTAGTAACAGGTAGAAAAATTCGGAGACTACCCACCTGCTATGGGTGGTGTGGGGTATAGCACGCGTCACGGAATGACGAGGATCCGGGTTCGATTCCCGGCCATAGCTTTACTTTTCGGATTTTTCGATGTTCTAATTTTCACTGACATTTAGAAATTTAAAATAATAGGAATCATGTTATAGGCGATGAGGCTAGCAACCCATCACTATTTTGATTCCATTTTCCACCTATACGCCCACAATCTTGCTAAATATGGCCTGTAGGTACCTGTTACCTCAGGCTCTGTCTACCCCGTAAGGGATAAAGGCGTGATTCGTGTATGTGTATGTATTATTATATTGTGACCAGACTTACATAAATATGGCAAATTTCATCTCAATTGACCATTGCAAGCGGGTCAAAATTCACTAGCAAGGTTTAATTGCAGACAGACACCGGGACAGGTGAAAGTAAATAAAAGTTTGTCGTTACAAAATATGCCAGGCAATGCATGTACGAACTGTTTAGCTGTGCGGGTGCTTCACGTTTGTATGGTTTTGGCTCGGTGACAAGCCGAGGGCGACTCCTGTCGTATGTGGTGTGTGTACTAGTGATGTAACGAATGTCATTTTTTAAACATTCGCGAATGCGAATGCGAATGCAAATGTCTGCTACTGACATTCGCGGATGCGAATGCGAATGTAGAAGTGTTCAAATTTGGCGCCAATTGTCTATGGCTTTGCTGGCAGTTACGAGATGCGTTCCGTTTGTATTTTGTTCCGAGAATAGCCAAGTTGATACGAACTCATCCAACTGAATTGTCATTCCGCTCGCGCCGGTCTTTTCGTAAACAAAACGAGTGAATTTTGAGGTTAGAGTTTTTTCTTGCATTAAAAACATTAGAAATGAATGGGTTTTTGATTTTAATAACCTACCATTATCTTCAAATCGTTTGTTTTTTCTGATATTCATATTCGCAAAACATTCGCAGAAATTTTGCGGATGCGAATGCGAATACGAATATCCAAAAATATGCGAATATCCGCGAATGCGAATATTCGTTACATCACTAGTGTGTACCCACCAGTAGCCCTGCGCGGCGTTGAGCACGGACTGCGGGAAGTACTTGGCCAGCAGCGCGGCCAGCACCACGCCAGCGCTGGCCTCCTGGTACGAGCTGCTGAAGAATATCATCAGCACACCCACGCCCTGCAACATTATAAGACTCAGCTCATCTATGCATGTATACATATGTGTATGTATGTATGTAAACTCTTTATTGCACATAAAAATCAAAAAAATACAGAAGTACACAGAAAATAGTACAAAGGCGAACTTATCCCTAAGAAGGGATTTCTTCCAGCTAACCTGACACAGAAAGGAATAGTTTACAAAGAAAGGCAAGCAGTCATTGTTATGCGCAAATAAGTAGTCTTAGTACTTAATAAATTAACAACTAAAGTTAAAAGTAAAACCATAATAAAATAATATATGAATAACGGAATAAAATTTATCCAATAAACTTACATAAACACTATCGAATATCAAATAAAATAAATAAATACTCGAACCGAAAATACAATATGAAAGACAGCTACCGCCTCAGGTGCCAGTGCTTAGCCACAACCTCCTCAGCCCACCCCTGAACACCGCCACAGACTGAGATTCCCTCAACGTCAGGGGCAACTCGTTCCACAACTAATGTGTGTGTGTGTGTGTTCCGGACGGAATGGGGAATGATTGCCTTCTTCTACTTCTCTTCCAAATACGTAGTATCGCTTAGTAAGTACCCTGTACTCCCTGGGTTCCTAACCTGGGGGTAATTACCCCATGGGGGTAAAATTGACATTTCTCGGGGATCATGCGTTGGTTGGCTGGATGAATTCCTTGTCTTAAGAACGAAACCGTGACCCTATTCAGGTTACAAGGGTAACGAACTGAAAAGGTTAGGAACCACTGTTGTACTCCAATCCGTAATCGGCTAGTCGGCTAGTCGACCAAAGTCATAATCGGCACATCTCTAGTATCTATGTTGAGGTTTAATATCAAATTTACTTTTTTAACCGATTATTATATATTCGTGACAATTTGGTGTCATTGTCAGTCGGTCAAATAAAGAACATCTCACGCAAGGAAAAAGTAAGTAAGTAAGTAAATACTTTATTGTACAAATATAAAGGAACAGATATAATTCACAAGAAAATAAAAATAACATTAATACATGCACAAAGGCGAACTCATCCCTATAAGGGATCTCTACCAGTTAACCTTTGAGTAGATGAGAGGAGCATTAAACGAGGGACCGACAAAATTAAAGTTTAAAATTCCAGATAGTGAAAGCCACAATAGAGCGTACATATCTAAGTACAATAAACTAAACATAAAAAACTACTAAAAGTGCATTTTAATTTGAGCAATCAATGTATGTTCGGACCAACCTGCAGCGTCCACATGACCAGGTTCCTGCTCCGCCTGTCCCGGGGCGGGCCGACCCGGTAGCAGACCACGAAGCTCACGAAGCCGGTCGCCAGCGTGTACCAGAACACGTAGGCCTGGTAGGACAGCACTATCGCGCGGATGTTCTCCCATATCTGCTGGAATATGTACACTCCCACCGTCCAGCCGCCGATCAGCACGCCGTACGTCAGGGTTTTCTGGAACAATGGAACATTTTGATGGCATTGTGAGGAGAGGCCACGATAAGAAATAGGAAACCTTTATGACCGTGTACAATTATGATAACATGATTTTTATAAGTTTCAACAGTTTGTCCATTTCGGACGTACAATATTTAGGTTCTTAGTTATTATTATAAACTAGCTGTTGCCCGCGACTCCGTCTGCGATGGATTCGCTCTTTGCTATAAACCTCACGGAGCCCGAGACCTTTCCAACGAATGCAAAACAGTGGAAATCGGTTCGTGCGTTCTGGAGTTATAGCGTCAGGAAGGAAAACCCGACTTATTTTTATATAGTAGATTGTTTCTATCAAAATTTTAATAATTTGTACAAAAGTATTCATTTCAATAATAAAAGCACATGCAAAGTAAAAATCCTTAAGTTTATTTTTAAATTTAGTACCATCTAAAGATTTTATATACTCAGGCAAATGATTGTAAATCTTTATACCGTTTACATAGGTGCTCTTTTTGAGCATATAGCTAGAGGGCCGGACTATACATAATTATATCATATATGGATTTGTTCTTTACCTCTGAGCCGAGGTTTCTTGCATCGGCTAGCCGGCATTTGGAGTCAATAGTGACACCGAGCTCAATAAATGTGTAACTTAGTATATAACTGTATAATTTAGTTTATAAGTTCTATGTATTCATTCTTTTCTCTTGTTATATAATTAGCATGTGTGGCTTCTCTGTAAGTGTTAATTATGAGATTAAATAAATAAATAAATAAATAAATATTTATATTGCGATCGTAGGTTTTTCTTTGTCGCTTTTAATAAAATTATCTCTCTCCAGGGATGTCTGGGGACCAAAGTCCGCATCCGCGTTACGAAACTTCGTTATCACGATTTAGAGCACGTGTGTCGTCACTGCGGCAAGCTGCTCGTGCGTCGCAGGTAATGCAGCCGATGTCTAGGTGGGGCTGGAAAGTTTTTTCTGTTTCTCTGAATCTCGTTTCGGCGTCATCTTATATATAAAATTCTCGTGGCACAATGTTCGTTCCCGTGCTCCTCCGAAACGGCTTTACCGATTCTTACCAAATTTTATATGCGTATTCAGTACGTCTGAGAATCGGCTACTATCTATTTTTCATATTGAAATTTAGAAGAAAAAAAAAACGGGAGCGAAGCCGCGGGCAACAGCTAGTGTTAATGTAAAGGTAAGTTTAATGGGTCTTATTATGTTGTCTCTTCTTGTTCCTAATCTGTAAAACTTGCTTACTTCCCAATTTTTCAATCGGTTATTTCACTTAATCCTACTAATATTATAAATGTGAAAGTTTGTGAGAATGTTTGGATGTTTGTTACTCTTTCACGCTTGGAACATAGATAGATTATAGTCTGGAATAACAGATAGGCTACTTTTTATCCCGGAAAATTGCGAAATTCCTATAAACGAATAAACGAATTCTATGCAGACGAAGTTGCGTGCAACAGCTAGTTGTTCATATTTGCTTCACACAAACAGTATTTTACTATTGAACAGTGTTCATTGCTAGTCTTTGCTATGATATAATACGATTTGCTTCTATATTGATCAATTGGCATTGTTCATTTTTTTTAAGGTGTGCTTTTAACACCTTTATTTGATAAAATGGACTATTTCAAGCAACTAATTTGAATATTATGCTTTTACGTAGCTTTGTTAATTAATAATAAATATTTTTTCGCTGTTTGATAATTCATGAATTTAGACAGAATCCCAATCGCCTTCGTTCGGCTGGCTATAAAAAAAAACGGCTTTGTCTATGGTTTTGTAGATTTGACAGTGACACGTGACAGTTGCCGTAGCCAAACTTTTTTTTTTAATTTTTGTGGCAAACATTCAATGCTGGATTCTGTCTAAAAACCCGGTCGTTCGGTCAAACAAAGGTTCAAAGTACTTTTACGAAAATATCTGCAATCATAAAGTATTTTTGAAATCGGACAAGATAAATCGGATAATTGATGGTTTTCCTCGAAATGGTTTTCGAATTGGAGCATACTAAAAAAAATGAACAATGCCAATTCTGCACTATATTTTTAATAAAATTTTGGAGCCGCGCACTAACTAGCTGTTTACAGTTTGACAGTTGACAGAATCTTTCTTGTTAACAAGGTTAAATAATTGACTCACCCTGGGCAGCAGTTTACTGATATAATAGACCAGCAGCATGAAGGAGGCCGAGACGCCGAGCAGTACTCCGCACAGGTAGAAGAACACGGGGTTGCTGCTGAGCGCGCGCGACGCCCACACCGTGGCCAGCCCCGCCAGCGTCAGCAGCACGCGCCAGATGTCCACTCCTGGAACGGGGCCCAAATTAAGGTGTCCGCGTTACAATGTATCACACTGAGACTGCTACCATTACTAGCATACACATATTCTTTTTTTGAACCAGTTTTTTTTTTACTTAAATTGTCAATAATTGCACCACCTGCTCAGATCTGTTCTGTTCTCCAGTCCATTATAGTTGCCTGGTAGAGATCGCTCTGTAGCGATAAGGCGGCCTATTGTTACCTTTGTAATATTCTGTATACCTTTTTCTGTTTTGGTTGTTACATGTGATGTTCAATAAAGAGTTATTGTATTGTATTGTATTGTATACTATAATGAAACGTAAAAAAAAAATGATAACTTCTAAAACCGTAAATTAAAAATTAAAAGTGATACCTGAGTCCGTTCAGATGACTGATGCTTAGTTCTTTAAATGTTATTAGTTCCTTATTTGGTTACCAGCTTTATAACGTCACAATTATGGGTCATAGGAGTGTATTCATACGTGAAAAACTTAAAGTAAATGACCTGTTGTATGTTGTAGTGTAGAATACAGAACTGATATGGGACTTAAGTCATTTTTCTAATTTGGAACGTCAATTTATCTTTTCGCACACATTACTCACACATAAAACAGGTCATTTACTTAAGTTTTTAACCTATACCATTTTTGAAGTTTGAAAATAGTTTAATAAGCAGTGGCGTAACAATAGGGTGGCAGGGGTGGCAAAATGCCACGGGCCCCTAGCTCTACGGCGCCCCGAACTGGCTTGGTTTAGAGCACAGAATGGACGCTGATGCACTTCTTTATATTGAGGAAGGAACCCCATCTGACGAATTTGCCACGGGCTGCAGACATTATAGTTATGCCACTGATAATAAGATATTATCAAGAGTTATCTTTGACTCTTCATATTTGGGTTGCTTAAGCATTAATAAATAAAATAAAATAAAAATAAAAATAAAAATAAAATAAAAATAAAAAAGCCTTTTATTTCTGGTTCTTACATCGCATGCTAGAAGCATTAATAAGAGTAGTAAAATTATTTACAAAACTAGTAAATAGAAATACAGTGCAACGTGTTACTCACTTATTATCTGCAGCTCAATGCTGTGCCGATGCTTGGTGCTGACTGCCATGCAGGTGGTATTGAACAGGTCTATGGACACGGTTCTGTACGTGCGTTTGTGGAACGGGCTCACCACGGAC
Source organism: Pandemis corylana (assembly GCA_949127965.1). Taxonomy (NCBI): domain Eukaryota; kingdom Metazoa; phylum Arthropoda; class Insecta; order Lepidoptera; family Tortricidae; genus Pandemis; species Pandemis corylana. The sequence goes on along the minus strand of OX421856.1, from coordinate 15,932,331 downwards.
CAGCCATAGCTATCCTCGGTGTACTCCTTATGCACCTCCTCTGGTGTCCCGCCCATGTATTGGCTGAACTCATCATTCTTTATTCTGATGTGGAACTGAATAAAGAACAGAAAATAATTACACAAACTCACATATAAAAGTCGTGTAATGCTTCAGACTAGTTCGTAGTCCTTTCTCTTGGAGCGCTCACCCCGGCAGCAGCGAAATGAACATGTTTGTGTAATTATGTTTAGTCTCACGGTAGTTTCATGTTGAAAAAGAACAGAAAACTTTTTTTTTTTTATGTGAATAGGAAGGCAAACGAGCAAGTGGGTCACCTGATGGTAAGTGATCACCACTGCCCATAGACACCCGCAACCCCGGAGGGATTGCAGATGCGTTGCCAACCTAGAGGATTAAGATGAAATGCCTCTTGTGCCCGTGTTGTGTCTTACTAAAGTTAACTTGTTATAAGCTACTAAATGACATCCGTCACAATATGCATGAACTATACTAAATTCTGAGTAATTTAGCAATTTATTGTAAGTTTTTTTTACTTTCACTTGTCCCATTCTCTGTCTGTAATCTGATGTTGTAAGTGAAATTTGATCCACCCCTAGTGGTCAGATTGTTTGAAATTGGCATATAATACTGTATATTTGTTTAACCTTTACTCAGGCGCGTTCATCCCTTACAGGCATATAAGCAGTGCTTGTAAGCATAGGTAAATGTGCCCGACACGCTTTGTACCAATATGGGTTTTGTTGTCAATATGCCTACCCTATGTCAGAACCCACTGCACGCCCCTGCCTTTACTGATACCAGACTACTCGACATCGTGTTCCAGGCCATATAAGCCAAATGTACATGTTTTAATAAAAAATGAGCCAATTCCTCAGACTTATTCAGTTACTATTTGTTATTTCACAAAAAGTACCCAACTTACCCTAGCAGTCTGCCACAGAGCTAGAATGTTTTTGGACGTCCCTCGATAGCAGTAAATGTCAATATTCTGTTTTAAGGATGAAATATCTCGGTCTATAGTCTGTGGTCCACTCAGCCAGTGCACTGTGAAAAAACATTGCAGTGATATTAAGATTGATTACAGTTCAATTAATAAAAACAAATTGCTTAATAACAAGGATGGATGTAATGTTATGTGAAACCAACATTGAATATTAAACACAAACCGACACCTGATTTAATTATTTTTATTTCTCTCCAATGAATAAAACACCTTTGTTTTCAAAATAGTGATTGCAAAGATCAAGTACTAAATAAATAAGTAGCAGAGTAAGAGTATCGGCCCTTATATTCTAAAATTCGAAATTCAAGGTTCCAAACATGCTGTTCTGCTCACCCCAATAGTCATAAGTATAAGAGTGAAACAAAGGGTTGATTGGCTTGAAAGTACTATAGTAGCCAGTATTATAGTCAACTTAATCAAGTTTAATAATTATTGAACCATTTAAGCAACTTTTGACCGATTGGTCCCCCACCACCTTTGACACCCCAAACTCAATAATTTTCTTTCGATATTTAAGGAATCAAAATATATTAATTATCTTACCATCATATGCTAAAGTGTTGGCTAGCGCTAAGTTAGCGCCAAAGAACAACAAAACCGGCAAGCACTTTAGTACCTCCATATTTACGCGACAACAACTATAACATACTCAAAACATATTAATATAACTTGTAGCTTAAATTTGCTGTTATTTATTATTAACAAAAGTAGCAAATGCCAACTTGTTTAGTTCCAATAAAATACAATTCACTGCTTGAGAACCGACGCTTGTTCCTTGCAAATTGCAATCTTTGATTGCAATTATTTGCAATCCTAGCATGGATTGGCTGTTTGAGATGAGCTTGACACTTGACTTTTATATGACGTGCATCTGACAAGCCGGCATTTTGGATTCGTTCGGAAACCTTACCGCTCTATTTTTATCCACACATGCTTTTGACCGCGACTTCACTCACATGCTCAGCACTCCTACTTATTATTTATTATTAGCCTTTTGCATTTCGTCTTTTATTGTCATTGGTCCGCAGATATTGATGCACAAATGTTATTTCTCATAAGATTTATCCCAAATACTTGAAGAAGTTCTGGACAAACGTTTATGATAACACAAAAAATCCTTCCCATATGACTTTGTTAAGAACTTGACACTCTTTGAGGGATGAGCATAATCGCAAGCTCAAATTATACAAGCAATGTAAAGTCGAGGGCATAAATATCGATACAGCCATCATGTTAAATATTTGTATCACCAACCTTATTGTTTGTGAAATAAAGTTGTATAAATGTTTTTGACATCTTGGTAACGTACATGTATGTATGCTCTCGACTGTACAATACACTTCTTGTTAGAATACATCTCTTTGATGATAATCTCTAACTATTTTAATTTAATGTCAGCACAGTAGTTTTTTTTTGCTGTCAGTAAAAAAAAACTTCGAACTAAGGATGTCAGTATTTTTTTTCCAAAAAACATCGATTCTTAAATCGATTTAAATCGTTAGCAAAAAAATCGAAGTCAAAAAGATCGATTCTCAGAAAATCGATCTTCGATTGTTTTCAAATAAGGTTAGAATTTTTGCTTCGATTTTTCATGGATGTATTTTATAAAACGCACGCACACAATTGAACGTCCTTTCTTTCTCCATTCTGTTCAATTACGATGGCAAAAGGAACAGAGTCCATCCTATAATATTAAAGAAAGGTGAAGGCGATTTTCAGAGTTGAGATATTGATTCACGGCATCGATGCAATTCAGTGTTGAAAGTAAATTCAAAAGATCGATTATATTGCTTAAAAAACGTTTCTCCGATTAACCGATCTCCGATCGCATCGCCAGCCCACCCCATTCCATCCCTACTTCGAACATTTCGATGGTGTGTTTAATTCCTGACCATGGAAGTACCGGCCTGGAAATCGCAACCCAATATGCCGCGTACATTGTACATGAAACACGGCTCGGTATTTACACCCCGGTATTGGCCTATACCTCAGAACAATAACTAAAGCATAGAACCCGGACTAAAATAAAAACTAATTATTATAGTGCGTTGCTTCTTATTCCAGTGCACTAAAACAATAAGTTAAAAAGAGACAAAGATGCTATTCACGAGACAGTCGTCTGTCTGTTCCGTACCAGGGTAACCTATACAAAGCGCTTTAAATTATACATGTATATATTTCGCTAGTGTAGGGAACAAACCGTCATTGATTAGTCTTCAATCGATATTTTTTATGGGTATCGGGACGGTCGTGGATATTAATACATATTAAACGGATATCATTATAATGAAAAAAATCTATTATGAAAATCGGCCAAGTGCGAGTCGGACTCGCGCACCGAGAATTCCGTTTCACCGTACAACAAAAACACATTTTTGTCCGTTCGTATTTGAATTGGTTGGTAACAAAACAACGGCAAAAAATCACGTTTGTTGTATGGGACCCGATAAATATTAATTTTATTTTGATTTAATTATCTATTTTTAAAGTGAATATGAAACTGAATATTTCAAGCGTCTACCTGTTGCCGCTGTTGATATCGAACAAATATCGCAAAAAAAAACGTTTGTGGTATGGGAGCCCCCCTTAAATATTCATTTTATTGTTATATTCATATGTGTTTTATTCATAGTATTTTTTGCTATAGCGGCAACAGAAATACATCATCTGTGAAACTTTCAACTGTCGAGCTATCATGGCTCATGAACAACCTGTTGATAGACGGACAGCGAAGTCTTAGTAATAGAGTCCCGTTTTTACCTTTTGGATACGGAACCCTATAAAAGGAACATTTATGCATACCTATAGATTAGTAAAAACTTGCCAAGTCAAAAAAAAGTGAAATAGTAAAATTATGGCCAAAGAAAGGGAACAATATGGAACAATAATGGAGTCGGAAAACTGAAAGAATTAAACATATTTAATTATATCTCTATATTTACATTTAATATCGATTGACAGTTTAGTCGATATCACAGGCACATCACTAAGATAACCTATACTGTTTTCATATTTTCTTTAAAATAATATGTAAATAGGGATATCTTTGACAAACAGGATTCAATAATGGTGTTATTTTATAGAACACACTCTCAATATAGTTTAATGCGACCCTGAAGCTGATTAAAATCACTTAACGATGATAACTTATAAACGCATTATCATTTTGTTTTCTGGACGCATTAGATTTACATCCTGGCACTGCACAAGACATTTTCTAGTTTCACTAAGTAATTGGCTTTACCAATACTCGTTATTTAATCAATTTTTAACAATAATAAATAAAAAATTCTCCAAAAGTTGTCCGTCATTCACGCATCCGAAGCACAATAAGCACATACAGACAAGTTAAGTTGACACTCAACACAAGTCATTGGGCTAAGAAATCTGACTCTTGAAATCGGCATCATATATCGGAACCAAGTGACGTAAAGGAACCAAGTTTGACGTTTGGACTGGTACGAAACAGAAAAATAAGAACAAACTGACAAGTTTGTTCTCTTTTTAACTTATCGTTTCAGTACACTGGAATAAGAAGCAACGCACTATAATAATTAGTTTTTATTTTAGTCCGGGTTCTATGCTTTAGTTATTGTTCTGAGGCCTATACTGTGGTGATAAAACCCCAACTAATAAATACCGCTCTGTTAATCAGTGTACATTCATGGCACTCGATTCAAGGCATCGAATTACTATAAAAACGAATCTAACAACCTAATCAAATCAACTGGCTTCCGTAATCCGTTCCGATTATCAGAGCGGTGAAATATCACCTCAGTCCTAGTATTAAAGCGTACCGGGGTGATGACCTGTTATTCTGTGTACATTTTGGCTGCCAAATATCTAGTCAGTCTTTCCAGGTCGGGAAATACGGGGCGGCATTTATTGCTTCCCTTCGAAAGCAGGTTGTTTTGTTGTGTACTATTAAATTTTAAATTAAGTTGAATTAGATTAATATTGTCAGTGTGTCAATAATGTGGTAATGGTGATATTGAGACACAAGTTCTTTTGAAAGTTAAAAATGTCGTCCGAAGAGACAAGAAAACCAACTGAAACAGATCTGACAGTCGGTGGACAGAGCAAGCATTCAGAACCTCACAAGCCGGCAGATAACAGTGATAAAAACAAAATAAACAAATCTTCTGGCGATTCTCAAGGAGCATGCTACTGGTACCTATCCAATCTATATCTAATTCTAATAACCATTTTGAAGTAGAGTGCAGTCAGACAACAAGTAGTTAAGTTCGAAGTTCAACGATTCGGTGACTTTTCTCAACGCTTATAATTTTTTGAGCCACGACGAAAAAAGTCTGTATATATTATTTTCTCGTGAAAGTGAGTGCCACAAAGTGTCACAGTGTGCACATAATTATGAGCAGTGACACCCCAAAAAAATTACTTTAAACAAAACTATTAATGTTTGTCACATAGAACAAGCTTGTAGCCTTCGTTTCTGGATATCAATTGAATTTTCGATAGTCAGTTGTAAACAACCTTTTCAAGTTGCATTATTTTTAAGACTAAAACATTACCTAATAAACATTATTATTCATTGAAAAACAATCATAAAAATCTTACAACATGAACACTATATAAAAATGATATTTAGTGCAAAATGTATGTAACATCTGGATTTTTAAAGTTACTTACCATCAATCGAAAATCATAGGAATCATGTTATAGGTGATGAGGCTAGCAACCCATCACTATTTTGATTCCATTTTTCACCTATAAACCCACAATCTTGCTAAATGTGGCCTGTAGGTACCTGTTACCTTAGGCCCTGTCTATCCCGTAAGGGATAAAGATGTGATTTGTGTGTATGTGTAATTTCAAAGATACAGGTCTTGTCAGCCTCTTAAGCTGTTGTGTAAAATAATGTTTTGAATAAATGGTCTTATTTTATAAACAATGGTATTTTGTATTGTACTTGTCAGTGGTAAAGACAGGAACCTGAACATAGTGGAGCTGCTGTGTGCGTCATGCGCACGCTGGTTCCATGAGTCGTGCATCAGCTACCAGCTTGGCAAGCTGGTGCCCTTCATGACCAACTACCTGTTCATCTGCAAGAATTGCTCTCCCACCGGCCTTGAGACCTTCAAGAAAAACCAGGCACGTGAGTACATCTTGTTTTTTTTCTTATGAAGAAAACAATTATTCGAGTCCAAGTTGTACTTGGCCAGTTTTTTTAAGATGTTTGAAATTTGAATGTAATTTAATTAATTAATAATAATTAATATTGATATTTTAATGTAAACATTAAGATGTAACCACAGATACAGGTATCCTAATATAAGCTATTTGTTTATTATTTTGTGAACATATTATAGGAAGGGGAAGTTATGTTATGGATGTGGGGGTAGATTGTTAATAAACCAATTTAATATGTGCTGTTAATAATTTGAATGATTTGAATTGAAAATTTTGAACATATTTATTCCAGCATTTCCTCAGATGTGCCTCACGGCCATCGCCAACCTGACGCAGGAGAGTGTGAAGGATGGCACCAACAAGGTTCTGTTCAGCAAGGACCGGGACATCATCCCCTTCATCGACCAGTACTGGGAAGCCATGACCACTATGCCTCGAAGGTTGACATTTATAATAATCCTCTGATCAGTCATTAATTTGTTCTCATTATTTTGAATCATTATTTTGAAAGTAACAAGATTAGAACCAAATTTCACTTCAATCCAACCAGTGGAAGTGGGTCAAAATTCACTTGCAAGATCGGATTACAGACACCGGGATAGGTGAAACTAAATAAAAGCTTGTAACAAGAAAAGAACAAGCAGGAATTCTGAAATTTTATTTAGTCTTTTAAAATAGTCATTTAAAAATGAAAAAAGGTTGTGCCTGTGTCACATTTTCCTTACAGGCACTTACTAATGGTAAAGTGTAGCCACACACACACGCACGCACACACGCGCACACGCACACTTTTAATTATTCTTGTGTTTTGAGTACTTCACGTGGCACTCGCGGTACAGAGCCAGAGTTTAGTGCGAAGGCCGCTGTTTCACTTACCGCATAAAATGTCATCTACCTATCTCTATGTAACGATGTGTCCTTGTTATGCACTTTGTAACTTCTGTGGTGAAATAAAGTTTTCTTATTCTTATTCTTAATGAGGCCACAATGGACAAATATCTCTTTTTCTCTCTCCTTAATGGCGGCCGTAAGCTTGGGCCAATGTCAGTGCGGTAAAAATATAATTCAAAAATCTTGTGACAAAATGTCGGCAACGTTGTACGGTAATGGTCAAAGACCCCCCTCCCCCCTGTCGGGCTCTTAGCCAACGGATAATGATATCCCTCGGAGACCGCCAGGAAATCATTAACCGGTGCCCAGGGTGCACCGGAACAAGCACTGCACTTCCCCTCGGACGGATCCAAAAACGAACCGCAGCTCTTGATCACACGCGGAGGTAACCCGGACAAATATCTCTAAGCATCTGACTGTGACGGATTGTGGCCTGACAGAACTGCATGGCAGGACATCTGTTCTGCGGGAAGTGCTGACGGAAGAGCGTTGGAAGTTCCGCTACCGTTATGGAACACTTGGGTGGCGCCAGCTAGCTATTTCTCGAGTCGTGAGCAGTGAACGTCGTAAGTCGTAACTGATTAGATCGGCGAGTTGGTCGCTTACAATAATTATTTTTATGAATTTGGTATTTAGAATACAGTGGGAATTTGTGCTTGAATATGGCAACAATTTTAACTGCAATGAACAATCCGGTTTGATTGATTGTTATATTATAACTGGCTGATGAATTTTACCTGTCAAAATTAGTATTGTCAAAACTCGATCGCACCAAATAGCTTTAAGATTTATTGATTGGTTAAATCGAGATTTATTTTTTACTTACTGGCTTAATTTTCTTTCATAGTTGTATAATATTTTATTTGTGTTCATGTGACATAATCACAAGAGTTGCAAAAATTAGAACTTGAACCGCAGCTCGAGACGCAAGTAAAGCGCTTATTTTAAGTCGACGTGAGTACGGCGCTCCATTTTTACTGGTGTTTATCGCAAATCTGCATCTTATACAAACTCGACGCAATAACTTTCAACATACTAGTAGACAATCACATTCATAATTTGTTTCTGTTACGGTACCTATAGGATATGGATAGAAAAGAAAGACACGGTCGGTTTTTTATTAAACACTAGCTTCTGCCGACTGTCCGCGTAGAATTAGCAATCGACATGTTTATTGTTCATCGCTATCCTGCGGGAATTCTGCAATTTTTCGGGATAAAAAGTAGCCTATGTTTTAATCTAGGGTACCAGGTGTCTCTGATCCAAATTTAATCCAAATCCGTTCAGTCGTTTCAGCGTTAAGAAAGAACAAATATGCACACTCACTCACTCAAAAATTTTCGCCTTACATATTTCGAATATCCCGCGCAACTGCAATTTTCCGGGATAAAAAGTAGCCTATATTTTAATCTAGGGTACCAGCTATCTCCGTTCGTTTCAGCGTGAAAAGGAACAAACATACACACTCACTCACAAACTTTAGTAGGATGGTGGGAGATATTAGTAGGATGTTTTCGGAGACACGTTACTGTCTGTGCAGAGTGACGCAGTCGTGGTACGCGACGGTGCAGCGCGCGCTGCACAAGGACGTGCCGCAGCTGTTCACGGCGGGCGAGGACGCGCGCGGCGCGCTGTTCGGGCTGGCCGAGCCGCTCGCCGGCATCCGCCCCAACTACGACGGCATGATCCGCCAGGGGCAGCTCAAGGTCTCCGACATGGGCGTCGCCACCGGTCAGTAGCACCACGTTACTACAGTCGCGGACATAGGACAGAGAAAAGTAGAAGTGGCGTGCGAACGAGAGACGCCTGCCATCTTTATGCGTAATCGCATGTATAAACGTCAATATGAATTTGACGGGTCGAGTAGTAGAATGATTCTGCCAGAATGAAGTTAGATTATCAATCGCGTAAACCTAAATCCCACTCAGCAGAGTTCATTTTGCAACGCAGTTATTTTAACGTACGTTACATTAAAATACGTTACATTTGTTAATTTTAATTTATATCCCTTAAGGACAATGGTTTCGAGGCTTATGCATAAATATGCATAAATATACGCTACAAACTACAGACAGCTACAAATATTTCTGCATGGATTTGTAGCGTTTCATTCACTTTCTCATTTGGTACACTTCCAACCGAGGCAACTGGAAGTCTACGGGGTAGGCGGGGAGGCATATGTCCAACAGTGGATTTCCTATGTTTAATATGATGACGATGACGATGATGAAATTCTATCGCAAAATACTAAGTAACGTAGGCTGCCTCCGATTGATTCGCATGCTTATTTGTTTTTGTATTCCTTTCTGTGCGCTGTGCTAGCCCCGCTTCCATCCACAACCGATGTTATTTGAGTATTCGCCACATTGTTCTGCGTGCGGTAGTGTTTGTAAACACGGCACGCACACGCGCGCGTCGTGTGCTGTCGCTACGCGTCCCCGCCGCCACACACGCAGAGCGGCGTCCGCGGCGGTCTTGTCTATTGATTTTAGATTGAAACAGTTCACAATATCACCTTGAATTTTAATGGCGGGTGAGTTCTTTCACGTTATGCGGTAGCTGTGTAAAGACCGGCGCGGGGGCACCCGTCCGATGGCAGGCGCGTCGCCTTGAACCGTGTCGCGGGAACCTTGTTCTCTACGTATTTTGTAGCCGGTCGTCTCGTTTATGAGCGTACGCGTTTGAACGATCGTGTTGCCATTGGAAGGTTTGAACTTAAATGAGCGAGTTTCGGTTGGGAGGACACCGGGAGCCGCTCGGCCGGCTCCGGGCTGATACGCGCTTATCTTATCGCCGGCAGTGCTGACGAACAGGCAGCTTTGTCATTTATTAGGTTGAGGCGATATATCGGCGTTGCATTTGCTATGGATCGTAAGTTTTTATTGTTATTTTTGAGTTCCGACGCTTCGAATAATTAGTTACAATTTGGCTGGGCACGTATCTGAGTGCTAACTGAGCAAAGTGCCCTCGCGAACCATGAACCTTGAACCCTGTGCCAATCAAAATCCGGTCTTGTGCGGCTAGCTCATAGAACCCGACTCTAAAAATAGTGGGTCGTAACAGTGAGGATATTTTTGAAATTCTTTCAAGAGTTACATTCAAAAATAAACAAATATGTTCGCACGTTCCCTTATCATTTTAGCATAGGTTAGCTATTCGCTCCGTCGGCATTGATAGGTCGCCAAGATCGATATCAAAGTGTTAATGTTTCAATACGATCGGGTTCGATTCCCGAGTCGAGTACAAGTTTGTATTTTATCTATGTATTCAGTTCAGTTTCTCTCGTCAGTAAAATCGATGACACGTCCTAAGAAAGGTCCTTCGTCTCATACACAGACTCGTTCACTCCGTATAAACTCTGGGTTCTCGATTTGATTGAAACCTTTTTAAAGTATGTATAAACGCTAAGTTTGTTAGTTAGAAACACGAGCGTATCGTTAATAACTAGGTATCCAATATTACCTTCATAATTAGGTACACAAAATTACAAGAAAGATTAGGCAAACAAATACGCCATCAGATTTAATTTTTAACTATATTTGACGATGTCTAAACGCAATCCAGAACAAAACGGCAGTAACACGTAAACAAATTTAATATAGTAGGTACACAAATATTGTATTGCGGTCCGTCGACCTCGGTAGGTATGTTCGGCGAGGCTGCACGTAGGATGCTATCGTAACGATTCGAATGCTCGAAATTTGAAGTAGTTTCACCTTAAGGTCCGACCACACCGGTGCGTAAAAGATGTTCATTGTGCCTTTACGCAACAAAATGTATGAAAAAACGTGACGCCTACGACACGTCACTGCTTATACGCGGCGGCGTGGTCGCTCCTTTAAACGTTAGACCTGGAGGTGTGTGTCAAGCGATTCGTGTGTGCGGCAGTGGGCGTGGCGGGCGGCGCCAAGTCGCGCGCGCCCAAGCGGCGCGTGGCGGGCGCGGAGGCGGGCGCGGGCGCGGGCGCGGGCGGCAAGCGGCGCGGCGACGCGGGCGGCGCGCGGCTGCCGGCGCACGGCTACCCCAGCGAGCACCCGTTCAACAAGGACGGCTACCGCTACATCCTGGCCGAGCCCGACCCGCACGCGCCCTTCCGCCAGCAGTTCGACGAGAGCAGCGAGTGGAGCGGCAAGCCCATCCCGGGCTGGCTGTACCGCGCGCTGTGCCCGGGCGCCGTGCTGCTGGCGCTGCACGACCGCGCGCCGCAGCTGCGCGTGGCGGAGGACCGGCTGGCGGCGGCGGGCGAGCGCGGCTACTGCCTGCTGCGCGCCTCGCACGGCGTGCGCGCCGGCGCCTGGTACTGGGAGGCCACGCTGGAGGAGCTGCCCGAGGGCGCGGCGGCGCGCCTGGGCTGGGCGCGGCGCTACGCCAACCTGCAGGCGCCGCTGGGCTACGACAAGTTCGGCTACAGCTACCGCAGCCGCAAGGGCACGCGCTTCCACGCGTCGCGCGGCGCGCGCTACGGCGCCCCGTACGGCGAGGGCGACACGCTCGGCTTCCTGCTGCAGCTGCCGGCGGCGGCGCGCCGCACGCCGAGCTCCTACAAGGACCGCCCGCTGGTCAAGTTCAAGAGCCACCTGTACTACGAGGACAAGGACGAGGTGGCCGCGTCGCTCGCGGCGCTGCGCCCGGCCGCCGGCAGCCGCGTGCTGTTCTTCCGCAACGGCGAGTGCCAGGGCGAGGCCTTCGCGGACATCTACGCGGGCTGCTACTACCCGGCGCTGAGCCTGCACCGCAGCGCGACCGTGTCCGTCAACTTCGGGCCCGTCTTCAAGCACCCGCCGGCCCAGTACGACTTCAGACCGGTTCGTACCACTTCTCGCCTTTACGCTCTATTTCCACTTTATAACCGAAATATGTGCTGTATGAAAAGATACGCTTGTCAAAATGTTTTGTCTCGGCGCGTCTCCCTGAATGGTGCTCGGCATCATGGACGTTTTACGTTTGAAAATTGTAAAGTCTGAACATGGCTGAAAATTGTGTTCATATTTATGACGCTGTGCAACGCGGTAGCTACGAATTATACGAATTTTTATAATCGGCGAGGATAATTCGCCGCTTTCCAGTTTCTGAAATTGTTTTTCATATTTGTCCAAAACTATAACTTAAGCCCTTATGTTCTTCAAAATCTTTACTAGTTGGATTGGAAAACTGTAATAATTAGGCGAGTGCACAGTGCGCGTATTAAATGTCCAAATTTGAATGAAATGCCCTAAGAGGAAAGGCGTTCCTTCGTGTACATTCTGGGCAAGCGAACGATCCTAAAAGTTGCGAAAGTTAATAAGAGTCCACGCGTCTCAGCCCGCTAATACGTGGACAATAATAAATAGTGGTGTTGCAGATGTCGGAGAAGGCGGAGGAGGCGATCTGCGAGCAGACGATGGCCGACATGCTGTACCTCGCCGAGAACGAGGGCAAGCTGCGGCTCGACCACTACAGCCTCTGACACGCGGACCCGCGCTAGCACCTGCTCATACCCCGCAACTCCTGTTGTATCATCATCTTGCTGCTCCTGGGGAGCTACTCCCGAATTCGAAAGTTCGTATCATGCCATCCTTCTCACTCTCAATTTGATGACTATTAGCGTGAGAGGAACGGCACGAAACGAATTTAGAAAATCAAATTTGGTAATATAAGCCCTGTACATTGATCATGTTCATGTAAATATTAAGATCTATTCATATTCAATAATAGTGAATATTTGGCCAGCAGTTCCAAAAGCACGTGAGAATTTTGCACGTCTCTGATGTCCAATTAAATATATTTCATGTAAGTGAAGATATCATGTAGGGACTATTTTTTCTTAGAAATTCAAACAAACATTTGCCCATCGCTTACGTAAGTAATTGGTAAAAAAATATGTTCATTGATGTACTAACCCTTACGTCCGAACGAGGTCCGTACTGAGTCCATTTAACTGAATAAGAATGAGCGGAGCGGACTAAACGAGAAAAGCCACAAAGTGTTCGCAGAGGAGAGCCGATTCCGAGCGAACTATGCTCCACTCGCAAGCTCGCAACACTAATTTTATACAAGCATTTCCACTGCGAGATAGTAAATAGAGCGGATAGCGAATTAACGCTTCGCTGCCAGCTGCCAAAACCGAGACTCAGGTGCCACTAACGCACATGTGTGTTGAAATGCCTGTAAAATTATGATAGCGGCACTGGGCGAAAGGCACGGAAACGCAGATATGCGTCGGTGGCATTGAATGCGTTAAAATGGGTCTTCTGCGTCAGGCGTCGCACGCTAGTTTTGACTCTTCCCATTTTCGCTTTGCGTGCTCCGCAAATTCCGCTGGCAGTGGAAGGTAAATGCTTCTCTTAGTGGAAGAGGATGTGCACAACTATCGGTGATCGTATTCGAGATAGAAAATGTAAACTAAAATTAGGCAAAACCATTTTAGTTTATATTTTTGATCTCGAATTCGATTACCGACTTTATATTTCATGCCTAACCATTTTAACGCTTTGGCAAAAAAAAGACATGCGGTCGAACATAGAACCTCCTCATTTTTTAAAGTTGGTTATCGAACAAGTCGACCCCATACCCAACAACAGTTTAAATATTGAAATAATCATAGTATTACTGTTGTCGAGTGTCATGATAGCTCGAGTATGATCCTTCAACATTCCGATGGTTGCGTTGCTCAATTGCATACAATGACTGATTGTGTGGGAATTTACATGAAATTGGTTTGTTTACAAACATGTTAACATGGCAAGGCATGAACATTCAGTCATATATTATTATATCGTTATGGTGAAAGTGTTTAAATATATATTATTGGTACACAACTGTATGTCAAGATAGTAAAAGCGTGTACCGATATTATTTGGACACTGACCGCAACGATAATATACAGGGTGTCACAAAACCCTTTAACGATAATTCACGAGCTTGTTCGCTATATTGGTTTGAACACCCCTGCAAAGTATGAGACCCTAATTACAACTTAAAAAAAAAATATATAAAAAATATTTTAATAGCTTTGCTCAGTGTGCCACAGGCTTAAGCTACTCACATGCCTACTCATAGTTCTACACGGCAAACTATTGTTGGTGACTACTTCAGCATAACGAAAGTTTCGTAAATCAGCCAATCAGCTATCAAGCTTTCGCAACATAAGCGACACACAATGTCCGGTAGCGTAACTAATTTTATACCGGGAAAATTAAACTTTTGCTGTGAATATTTAGAAGTACAAGCCAAAAACCTAAAGTTGTGAGCATTCGCATATTTTGTATTTTTTGCTAATCTTATGAAGTAGGTACCTACTTAGGTATTGATTACAGACCTTCAGTTATTGTGTCCGTTTTAGTCACTCACAATACATGTCAAATCACATTACCACTCAACGTGAATTACCCCGTAATCACACACAGTACACACTCAAACATCATTTCGCTTTACTATTTTAATACAAATATTTAAAATAATTACAAAAAATAATAAACATTGCCACTCAATATCAACTGACGGCCGTCAGTTTTATTTTGGTTTATAATCTTTTCCACTAAGGAAAGGCAAAGGGATCAAAGCCCGACAGCCATGTCTGATGTAATAGTGTTTTTGTCAAGTCCTGTCACAGTCAGAGTCGTCTCAGTCCATCCTATAAGACGAAGTCAAATTTTAAATCCACGCAGTATGTATTGTTTCGGTATCCATATTAATTCGCAATTCTTAATTGTCGACTGTGTAACAAGACTAACTATTTTCAATATGATCATTTTTCTAATTCAGCAGTATTCTCGCTTGTCTATAATCGATCGCCTGCTTGCACCCACTAAAAGGTAAACTGGTAGAGATCCTTTAACAGAGATAAGTTAAGCAAGACACATTGTCTGCCAAGCGCAGTGATGACTTCATGAATCAGAAATTGAGGCGTGAAAATGGGTATGAATAAATAAATAAATAAGAGACTCAAAAGCCATCCCACACTCACATTCATGCTTAAGTGTTCACGTCCCACAAGTAGAGAGTGAAGCTACCATAAACAAACAGCCACCATGCCACCAACCTCTTACAGAGGGCGCGGGCGATGACGCGGTATTCATTCAAATATGAACAGTCAAAAAACATTTGTCAAAACATCGTGTTTGTAATTTTCGATGTAGAATCCAATTTTAGTTTCTTTTATGTAAAAAAGAGAAATAATCTAAATAAAACTGTGATTCTTTGCGGATATCCGCTCAACAATTAATGTGTGTGTGTGTGAGAGAGTGTTTAATAATTGTGGCTTTAAGTGTATTACGTGATTTCATATTGATACAGAATAATGTAAGTATAATCATAAGCAACAATTACAGATATCCATTTTATTCCATCTCCTAACACATAATCCTTTTAAAATCATCTCTAGGTACTTTTTTAAAGCATACAAAGAATTGTAATTAGATTACAATTATTTTCGCAATTCACTTCACACGCACGTTAACGTTTGCCAGGTCGTACTGTGGATTTTCTGAAACGAATCTAGACTAATTTAAAATGATCATTTATCATTAAGGAGATCGGATCAAAGTTTTATGGTAGTTAGTTTGAAAGCAAGTGCGAGTGAAGTTTTAGTTACAAACAATAAGGTTTTGAGTAGAGCTACTCACGTAACTTATGAATGAAAAGGTACACTGAGAGCATAGTCCTAAAATGCATCTTAAGATTCGTTAATTAAAGGGTCAATTAATTAACCACGAGCGTCGCACTTTGCCAGGGTGTTCAGATAGACTTACCTGACAATCCTGTAAAAGGAAGTTAAAGGGTTTTCTGACACCCTGTATATTATTTATATGACGCTGACTGAACAGTAATTTACTCCAGTCCGCTTAGTTAGTTACTTCTGTTTCTGCTTATTATCCTTTTTTGAGGAAGGTGGGCATTACTCAGTATGCATTAGAAAGTTTAATAAAAGATTGGCCTAGTCCTGTATCACCTTGGATCCTCACTTAATCATATTTCAATTTTGTACTACTGTGTAAGCTAAGTTTACATCTGATTAAATGTAAATAAAAAACTTAAGAGATTTTTGTACTTGAAGCGGCCCAGAGAAGTTCATTACCAGGGACAGATCTCTGATTTTCTCTGCCATTACCGTTATATTTCCCTGGGAGATGGATTGTCAAAATTACACTATAACAATCAATGCAATTAGCCTCTTGTATGTGGAAAGTGAAAAAGGTTCTAGTCTTGTTTGTCACAAATAATACCTATCTTACTGATTACAATAAAAATAGAAAAAGAAAGTCTTAAATTTGATATGGATTCTTACACTTACCAGGAAGTCGATATGCCATTATACAGTCGACATTAAACCAGGAGGTTGAGTTCTCGTGACCCCACTGTTATAAAAAAGTCGAATTATACTCCACCATAAGGTTGACGGAACCCCGTTTTCGCGGAGATCCTACTTCTATTCCGTTTGTCCTTGGGGCATTTGGAGATACCTAACAAACCAAACCTATTTTTATTCTCTAGTGTCAATTTTTACAGTTGGACCACGAGAACTAACCTAATATGCTGGCAAAATTGTCCCATCGGAAAAAGAACATGTGGATCAACTTTTTTTTCAGTTGTTTTTTTACAAGCTGTATATTGACTTGCAACATTACGTAAGTATGTTTGACCGGGTGGAATCTTGCAACTCAATTTTGAAGCAGATATATTCAACCGATTGAGCTGAAATTTTGCAGACTTGAGTATGTCAGATGACAACACAATCTGGTGATGGAGTTCTGGTGATCCAGCCAGGGTCGTCTCCGCAGGAGGGAACTCTTCAATGGTTGGTCCGATTGACTTGAAATTTGGACGGATGACAATGCAAGCATAGTCAGCAAAAAAAGCTTGTATTAAAGAATGTAATTTTTGACAGAAACCTGTTTTTGAAGTTTCTACAGTTACATCCTATTTACAATCATTTTGCAGAAAAACAAGTTCAATATGTACTGACTATTTTAATTAGTTAATCTAACTATGTATGTACAAAACTGACATGTCATTTGCCGAATCCTCCTCGGCAGCTGGGGCTGCTTTCCACAGCCTGGCTGCCCGCCGCCCACTGCTGTGGGGTCTTAGCCACGATGGACAGTGCATGCACGCCTGTCTGCAACTCTTCCTTCAATATATCATTCACCAATCTGTGCCTCTGTTAAGACAAAAAATACTACAGTTTTCACGAACTTCAACAGCATCTTCATACAATACAGATTTAAAATGAAAAAAAACCTTCATGCAAATAATACTTCTAACTTAAGAAACAACCCTTAAAATTAATATAAAAAAATAAATTAGTTTTATGACATTTTACATCATTTTGGAAAAGTATTGATTGATACTTTTCAAACTAATGATTTTTACCAAACATGGCTAAAAACCAAGTCAAGGAAACTGGCTTTCGAATGAAAAGAAACAACATCCAAATAGTTAATACGTCTGAGAGCTACAATACCAGTGGCGGATTTACCAGCAGGCTGAGTAGGCTCGAGCCTAGGGCGGCAGATTTTGGGGGCGACAAATTTGGAGAAAGAATTGGTTTTTTTATTTTACCTCACGTAATTGTTGCATTGTAAAAATAATGTATCTTCTTCTTCTTCTTTAAATTGTGGCATATCAAGTCGTTATAGCGACGACAACTTCGCCAATGTCAATGTAAAAATTTTTATTAAAAATCTTGTGACAAAATGTCGGCAACATTGTACGGTAATGGTCAAAGACCCCCCTCCCCCCCCCCTGTCGGGCTCTTAGCCAACGGTCAATGATATCCCTCAGAAACTGCCAGGAAATCATTAGCCGATGCCCAGGGCGCACCGGACCAAGCACTGCTCTTCCCCCCGGACGGATCCAAAAAGGAACCGCAGCTCTTAATCACTCGTGGAGGTAACCCGACTCGCACCCCAAAAATAATGTATGATATGACAATTGTTGAGCCAAGGACGGCAAAAACTATTCAGCCTATACCTTGAAAATTTGTAAATCCGCCACTACAATACCACAGATACACACACACAGCCATTGAAG
This sequence comes from Pandemis corylana, assembly GCA_949127965.1. NCBI lineage: Eukaryota > Metazoa > Arthropoda > Insecta > Lepidoptera > Tortricidae > Pandemis > Pandemis corylana. Next base: position 15,914,273 of record OX421856.1, on the reverse strand, counting down.
TCAAACTTATAAGTAGGTAACACTTGCATTGGGGGTTAAAAAGAAAACAGATAAAAGTGAAAGCCTAAAACGCAAGATCGTCCCACTAAAAGTCATACCTTGATTAAGGGTAACCCGTCAAATTTGTCGGTCACCACGACGACTTTGAAATGTGTCTCGGCGCCCTTCGGAACGTTGTGCATGTAAGACTCGTTAATTATGTCTAGATGCTTCGTTTCCAGCGCAACTTGAAGTTTGTTTCGGATTGTACTCTCTACCGCTCCAGACATGCTTCTCACTGTGCTAAACAGGCCTGATCAATAAATCAACAAGACTTAATATAGTTATAAAATGAAAATGATGGGACTTAGTAATTTGATGATTACCTGTACGTACTACAGCGTACAATGGCGACTTCAACCTACTAGTAAGTAACATAAGTAAACGTTATAAATATTTTGTTAATCGTCAATAGTTTTTGAATATTTTAGAAAAAGTAAACGTTCGCGATTTTCGCGATAACACATTATTTGACATTTCGATTTCTGATTTGACGTTTTTGTTTTGTTTTGACGGGCAATTTTTTTTTCATGTAGATAAGGCAAAAGTAACTAAGCCCATACAGCCAAGTCTGAAATCATGGGTGTGGTGTTAAGAGGGTACTATACTGATAATAAATAGTCAGTTGTGTCACAGGTTGACAGTCACCAGCCTACATAGGTCCCACTGCTGGGTACAGATCTCTTCTGGATGAGAGGGCTCCGGCCATAGTTTCCAAGCGGGTCCAGTGCGAATTGGGAATTTGCAGGTGTAAGCTGGATTCCTTATGATGTTTCCTTCATCTGAAAATGGTCATAGTAAATTTTATATATGTTGTTTCGCACGTCCGTAAAACTTTTGAGCTTGAGCAATGTGCACTTCTGCACGAGCCAGGCCCCTCTTGAGAGGCCATGTATACTCGACCCACAGGGCCTGCCATGGCTTTTACCACCGATCCACCTTTTGTCACTCTCGGCCGGTGTTGTAATGTGTTGTGCTGGTTTATAAGCTACATCTACTCTATGGGTAAATTGAACAAACTATTTATTGCGGTAAAAAATTAAAAAAACCTTTTTCATTTTGAAGAACTTTTAGTTTTTGAGACGTAACTAAATTAAGGTTTTTGAATTGAACTGTTTTCTTTGCTCTCGAATATATCTAGATGTTAAGATGTCGATGTAACCGTTTGAGTATATATATAGCTAAAATAAATCAGTTGAAGACGGACGAAGTGAGTCCAGTTATTCGTCCTTGATCGTGGTGTGGGGCGAGCCGCGTGACGTATGACTGATGATGGATCCCGGCCGCGCCCGCGCGCCGTAAATCACTCCGCACCGGAGAGCACTATCCTCAAATGCCTCGCGGAGCTATTACAGTAATTTCACCTTCTATTGAGTTTGACGGATTGAATCTCCATTCAATATTCGATTGAGCACAGACATTGTTTCCCGCATGATATATCGCTCGATCAAATAACATCCCGGCTCGTTGGTGTAGAGTTTTTTTTTCATCTCATTACGCATATAGGGTTTGGTAACCCTATTAACTTATTTTAGCTATGTTTTGGTATTTCAGTAATATCTCATGCTCATGACCCTGATCTGGGAAGATGTTTTTGAAATTAGGTATGTTGATTTAACAAAAATGATTAGGTCTGTATCTAACTTTTGTTATTTTAGCTACCAATATAAATTTGCCAATGTAAGAAATTAGTTTCAGTGAAAGTCCAAAGCATGGCGTAGAAACATGATGATAATGGTTTTCTGTAAAATAAGTAAAACTTCCTTGCTTGCTGCTCCATTTAATGGTTAACAAACCAATAATATAGCTACTTGTAAGATTGTTTAACGGTATTTATTTAATTCAAAGGAAATTAATAATAGGTATAACTAGCAACTTTGTAAGATTGTTTTACTGTATTTATTTAATTCAAAGGAAATTCTTAAATCCTTTCGTTTCTACCTAAGTAGTTACAACGTTTTTATAGAAATTCCAGAATTATCTAAGACTTCTAATACTTTTGCTGGCGAAGTTCGCACCTGCGCCCATCCTTAATGTTTTACTTGGCTCCCGTTTTCATTATTCAGTTGTCACAATGTTTTCCTAGTAATGATTTCTTTGTGCTTCATTTATTCTACTTGTATTGTTACGAATAAACCTTTCTTTCTTTTTTTTATTTATGTTTTTGACCCATGCAAGGAGGTGTGGCTGCGTCGGCACTCTTCACGATTTAACACGTGATCACGCCGCGAGCCATAGGGCCAAAGAGTCTAGTTAAGTATAGATGAACATAAGGCAGTGCTCCGGTGTCGCAGCCAGAATAAACACGAAAGCGAGCAGCATTAGCGGCAGACGCATATTCCGCAATAAATTTGATTTGGACCCTTTGTGTGCGTTAATTAATTTAAACACCTCGAACAATGGCCGTCGGCCACGCGGCACATCGCTGTTAAATCGCGTCTCCTCCTTAAAGTGAGATGTACACTGGAGGAGCTAGAGAGACTTATAGGTAGTGGCCACAGGAGTACTCTGGGACGCATCTTTGTAACATTATCGGTTCTCATTTTAAATTAGAGCAAAGTAGGCAGGTATAACAACAAAAATGAAATTAAGGTTAAGAATTAAAGGACTGCCCATCCCAATGTAGAAACATGTTAACCTCGCATTTAGCCTGTTTTTTTCAGTACAACGTACAAATATGAAATATGTAACTACAATGACATAAAATAAGATTCTTACCTACTTGCCTTATGAGTGCAGCGCAGGCATAGCCAGAAGATCGTGCCTACCAAATCTACGACGAAACATAATTATTTCATTAACATTAGTTTGATGAATGAGACTGGTTAAATGGCTTCAGATTTCACAAATTCATAAATTGAACTTGACTGACTTGACTTCGCTCCACAAGTCGGGCGACGGGCCAGCGGGCCCGGCGGCGGCGGCGGAGCTCATGTGCTCCTAACCTAATATCAACAAGAACAAAATTAACTTTCCTTCTAAATTGAGCAACCCTAGCTCCTTATAAAGCCGTATAATGAATGTTTTACCCCGAAAGCGATAAAGAGCGCTCTTTTGCATACGAAGTTCGTTAAGTTAAATTAGTGAGCCCTACGGACATGTCCTGGGCCTTTGTGCCGCGGGCCCGCGTTGGAGCCCCGCCAAGCGCCAACACCGCGCTTTTACCTAAGTACTTTGAATCCTTTTTCGGTTTACAGGAAGTCAAAAAGCCCTTGCAGCAGTGGCAACAGAACCCGGTTCGGCTCTGGGTTTATTACCTCCAATTTCAGCTTCTTTGAGTTTAGAAATAGGTGTTTTGAAAAAAGGTCGGCTGTCAGTTAATGTGGATGAAGCGAAAGAGGTATGTTAAGATCGTAGCGGATGGAACAAAGTAGTATCTGCCTACTCTTGTGGGAAAGAGGCTTGACGGTATGTACCTATGTGTAATTTAGAAAATTTATCGCAGATAAAAATAAAGCGAGGGAACTACAGACATGGTTGAATCAATCAATGGCTCTCGAAGGCGCAGGTGGTAGAAGTTCTCTCTAAATATTTGGTCTGCGTTACGGTTAATAAATAAACAAAAAATAAAACCCTTTGCCTAATTCCGACGTATCCATAAAAATACAATACATGTAGTGTCAATCTTGAATTATACCTAAATTGTATGTAAAACGCAAATGCCCAGAAGCAATCCAAAGCATCTGAAACCAAACTTAGGTAGGTAAGTCGCTACGTAAGCGTCTTTAGTATAATTATAATTAGCTATAATAAAAACAAACATGTTTGTCAAATCATTTCACGTCGTAGCTAAGTACTTGTTGTACGAAAAATTTTACAATAATTTTACAACAAACGTGCTGTTGAGTTTTTTAATTACCGTGGATGGACATCGGCTATCAGCTATTTTCGTCGACGGTTTTTGACTTCGAGATTGTTTCTCTTCTAATCACGCGTCTTTTGGCTTAATTAAGACGGAACCAGCAAACTTAATAAAGTAAATTGTTGGCTAAATTCATGTTCCGCGAAGTATCCCTTTTAATTAACCTTTGAATAATTTGTAATGAACACCGGGGCAGGGAGCCAGGTATTTTATTTAATATTGTTTTAGGATGGCGGTCGACACGAGGCTCCCGGGACGGGGGCGCGGCGCCGAGGCCCGACGGGCCACATTCGTTCAATGCGCGGAACATACGTGGAAATGCTGACGCAGTCATCGCGTCTCCGGAGGCAGTTGTCTGGATGCGTCCTACAGCCAATGCAGCAATCTTTGTTATCTCGTTAGGTTTAGGTCATTACTTTTTTTGCTCTATAATCTGCCCAATTTCAATGCTCTAGCTGCTCGTGTTCTGTTAGTCTATCTACCGGTAATACTGTTTTATAGGTTAGATATATAGATAGTAAGTGATAGGAAGTCGCTTTAAAATGTCACTTATTATTATTGTTCTCTATTGCCACTTTTTCTTGTCTTAAGGCGCAGCGCCCTGCGCCCGCGACTGCGCGCAGTAGGTACAGCACGTCCGAACTTAGCCGCTTTAAAACACGAGCACCCCGAGTCTATTTTCGCATAGTTTCTCGCATGCTAATGTATATATTCAATTTATGGGGCCTATTAAAGACATTGCATCGGCAAGCAGCGGCGTTCGCAGTCCGCGCACGTCGCCGTGTCAGCTGCCCCCCGGAATACTAACCGTCCCGGACCCGACCCTGAACGGGATATCCCAATACGAGATCTTTCATCTCTTTTATTTATTCGCAAAAGAACAGGACGGCCGAGCCCAGATGCGGCAGCCGGCAGCTAGAACCTAAGTAGGCTGGTTTCGCAGTTTGCTCCAGAAAATTGCCTTTTAGCAGACACTGAAATATAAAATGGCGTTTCATAGATGTGTGCAGGGCTAGTTGGTGTTGGGATACTGGTTTCTATGCTCGGAATGAATATTTCATGCTTTGAGGAGAGCAGTAACGTAGAAACAATATTATTTTGTGCAGAATTTGAGGTGAAATAGTGGCAGATATTTGCGTAAAAGGAAGGTAAAGAGGTAATGATCATGGCCTACCTTTGGCATACTTTAAAGTTATCAGCGACAGTAGTAGCGTCAGCAAACTACCGGGCAATGCATCCATGCAACGGAGACTACCCTCTATTTTAATTTATTTTTAAGTAGCAACGGTAACACGTCGCCTACATTATGGTTTTCGGGGGCTAGTCACTTTTACGCAGCTTTTCACCAATTTGTAGAGTCATTGATCCCACAATAAACTCATTTTCAAACTGGAATATACACCGTGTCTTAAAACTAACTCGGAATACTTCACGGGGGTTACCTTGACGTCTTAATGCGATTCAATTCCGATTCAGTTTAGGTTCGAAAAATGAAAATTTCCGCTCGCGTAGCGCAAAAGTTCCAGCGATCTGAAACATTCTTTATTCCACCACCCACGGAATGTACTGTACTATTTTGTTCATTATCTACTTGACACTTCCAGTTGTCCCTAGCCTGCATTATGGAACGCTAAATATACCTTTAAAAATTGCACAGTCGTCGCTCACTTCGCTGCTTCAGCTGGATAGTGCAACTACAATTTGTCTGCTACAAACAAAACAAACAAATTGACTTAGTAAATGAGTGAGTGCGCACCCGGCGGGCTAGTGGCTGCCACAAAGACCGCGGTAGACAATGGCTCTCGCGCTGCGTGCTCTCTGCGTCTTCAAAAATTACTGCGCCCCTTTGTTTTGACAACAAATATGCGGAGCTGGTTGCGCGCTGAGTTTGTTTCTGTGAATAATTTATCCTCGGGAGCGAAATGTTCGCGGCGATGGGGGTTCACTTTACGTACACTTGGACTCCGTTAGTCTTAATTCCAGCGCTGTGCTAGAAAATTAATGACCAGAGCCACTGCTATAAGTTTAGACACAAAATATGTTTCAATTTCTGTGGGCAAATTGGCAGCGCAACTTGCAGAACTTAGGCAATGGCTAACGTGATCATACGTCCCGGTTTGGGCGGGACAGTCCCGGTTTCAGGCAGTCTGTCCCGGCGTCCCCAGCGAAGCCAACTTCGTCCCGGTTTTGCAAGCAGACCCAACGATAGTTTAAAATTACACGTATCTAAAAACAAGACCCGATATTTAAAAAAAAATTGTTCAGTCGTCAAATACAAAAATACGACTTAGAAGTCACGCCACTACTGGGGGCTTAGTTAGTAAGTCGTGCCAACTTAACTATTTTGTGTTAGCTTTAATTATTTTCTGTTATTCTATCTTCTATAGTAAAATACTTGTAAAACACTAAAAACTTTTTTTATTATATATTTCCGCAGATGTGTGCGACTCAGCTCTTGCGCGCACACGTTGCTAGCCGTGCAGCGAGTCCGTGCGACGGAGCCCGCCGACTGCGGCGCCGGCGCCGAGCCGATAGACCCGGCTCGCTTCAATATTCACTGAATTTTAATGAAATTAAAACGGCGCTCGATCCTGCTGCTCCCGAAACAGAAACACTCATTACACTTTCGGTCTGATGCCGGTGTCTCATTAAGCTTGTAAATACGAATAATATGAATTGTATGAAAATTATAACTATTGTTTTAATATTTTACAGTTGATGTCCGCATTAATGAATTTAGGTATTTGTACTTGATACCTTATGACATTTTATAACCATTATACCTACTATGATTATCCTTCCATGCAAAAACATAGAATTTACCAGTCCCCTTTCTTCCCGCACAGATAGTAAAAACCCAACGAGGGAATGAGCGAAAGTCTTAGGAATCATGTTATAGGCGACGCGGCTAGCAACCCACCACTATTTTGATTTCCCTTTCCACCTAAACGCTCTTAATCATGCTAAACGTCGCCTTAAGGTTCTGTTACCTGAGACTCACCCCGTAAGGGTGCGGCTCCACTGAGGCGGAGACGAGCGGAGCGGAGAGGAGACGTGTGGGGATCGACCAATCATATTACATTCATATTACATGAAATCCACATCTCGTCTCCGATCTGTAATATGATTGGTCGATCCCCACACGTCTCCTCTCCGCTCCGCTCGTCTCCGCCTCAGTGGAGCCGCAGCCTAAGGGATAAAGACGTAGACTACTAATATTATAAATGTGAAAGTTTGTGAGGATGGATGGATGGATGTGACGATGTGAGTGTGTATGTTTGTTCCTTCTTCACGCTGAAACGACTGGACAGATTTGGATAAAATTGGGAACGGAGATAGCTGATACCCTAGATTAAAACATAGGCTACATTTTATCCCGAAAAATGGCATAGTTCCCGCGGGATAGCGATAAACATTTGAAAGGTCGTAGCCGCCTAAACTCATAAGGTGAATAATAATCGCAGAATGACCATCAACATCAGTTCTTAAGTCTAATTCTACGCTGGTGAAGTCATATATTTAAGTAAGTTTGACTATTTAAGGTACATAATTATAAGGTTCTTCGATCCCTGAAGCCACCTTCTTTTTATTTCTACACTAATATTATAAAGAGGAAAAATTTGATTGTTTGTTTGTTTGCATTGAATAGGCTCCGAAACTACTGGACCGATTTCAAAAATTCTTTTGCCGTTAGAAAGCTACATTATCACTGAGTGACATAGGCTACTTTTTACCGCGGGAAAATACCTTTTCCTACGGGAAAATTAATTTATCGCGGGCGAAGCTGCGGACGGAAGGCTAGTGTTGAATAAGTAGGTGCCTAATGTATACTTCTCTTCCATGCTGGTCTGGGAGTAAAAAGGTAGAATTTACCAGTCGCTTCTCTTCCAGCGCAGATGGTAAATGCCCATCGATGGAATGGGCGAAAGTCTTAAGTATCATGTTATAGCCGACGCGGCTAGCAACCCATCACTATTTTCATTTCCTTTTCCACCTATACGCCCATAATCATGCTAAACGTGGCCTTAAGGTTTTTTATCTTAGGCTCTGTCTACTCCGTAAGAAATAAAGACGTGATATATGTATGTATGTAATATATACTCTGGAGCATAAAAACCGTGTCACTTTTTATACAACTTTGACCCGGTTTTTTTTGCTCTCGACAAATAACAAAAATAGATCTTAATTCTGAACATTCGTTTAATATTCCAACTATACTGACGCCAGCAGAATTCAATTACCTACATTTTGCCAACCGTCTATTGAATATTGAAATTAGCATTTCATTTGGCACGAGACCGAGCGCCGTTTCGCTCCACGACCACCTTAGCCCTTTCAGAATAAAAGCGAATATTCATAAGCTGAATGTAAACACGCCTCCGGAGCCGTTGTTCCCTGCTAAGTAATCCTTGGTGTAGTCCTTTTGAGGTCTACGTAGAATTAACTGGTGAAATTCTTCGTTGTATAATTAGACTTAGTTCTTGGGCGATTTGGTGCGATCACCATAATATTAAGTATTAAAACACGTCTTTAAGGAGATATGACGACCGGATAGCCTAGTGGTTAGTGACCCTGATTATGAAGCTAGAGGTCCTGGGTTCGAATCCCGGTAGGGGCAGACAGTTGTATGTTGAATACGAATGCTTGTGCCCGAGTCATGGATGTTGTATGTATGCATGTATGCATTTTATCTACATTATATAAGTATGTTTATCCGTTGCCTGCTACCCGTAGTACAAGCTTTGCTTAGTTTGGGGCTGGGTCAATTGGTGTAATTTGTCCCAAGATATTTATCTATTTATATTTGATTCGTTCGGGAGAAGTTTTAAACAGATATCTACGTCTAACGAATAACGTTAATCATGTAGAATGACCATAACTTTATTGTTCTCATACCTACTTCCAATAAAATATTGTCATGAATCAACTAGAATGAACAGGGCCCTTACCATGACGTCTTAATGCGATTCCGACTCATTTTAGGTTTTAGCTCTGTCCTCCATGCTGGTCTGGGAGCACAGAAAAAACATAGAATGTACCAGTTGCTTCTCTTCCCGCGCAGATGGTAAAAACCCATCGAGGGAATGGGCGAAAATAATAGGAATCATGTTATAGGCGATGAGGCTAGCAACCCATCACTATTTTGATTCCATTTTTCACCTATACGCCCACAATCATGCTAAATGTGGCCTGTAGGTACCTGTTACAGGCTCTGTTATAGGCTAATCATGTTATAGGCTCTGTCTACCCCGTAAGGGATAAAGACGTGATTTGTGTATGTATGTATGTAGGTTTTAGCTGTCATTTTTAGTACGGATCTGACACCGAGCGAACCTAAACTGAATTAGAATTGAATCGCATTAAAGCGTCATGGCAACCCCCCGGTTGTTGTTCGCCTGGCTATTTCAGTATTTGTTAATATCCCCCACTATTGTACGACATCGCTGGGGCGCCGCCTAATACATAATTTAATACGCGATAAATAATACATAATGATTGATGAATTCGCATTTGACAGCTTTATTTTACCGTGTGAGCATTGAGTGAATTATGGAATCCACTACCACCTTCTTTTTTTACCGACAGTACTGTCTTTGTGAGGGTAATCATTCACCTCCACTCTAGTAAACTTTATTTTAATGCTAAACTTGCATCAGGAAGACTGTATGTATATGTATATAGACATCGTGGGCAGAGGGCTATCTGTTGAAGTTTATATTTGAGCGTTTTTCAAAAAAAAGTCCACACAATCACTTTTTCCAGAATTTAACTATTATTTATAATCGGGGACACATTTTTTCTTGTACGAGAACAGAAATAAACAGTCAAATTTCAAAATTGGAGTCCGTTTCGTCACGTATACCTACCTAAACTTTTTTTTTAAAAACGCTCATTCATGTTTGGGTACTACTCGGACTCTCAGATATCGATTTTGAAAACAATCGGCCCAAAAACTAAAGATTTCAAAATGGTGGCCACTTTTTCCATTTTTGATAACGGATTAATGCCATTACAATATTTAATTAAAATTACAATGACATTTTTTTATTTATTTATTTATTTATAAGCTTTATTTTATCCCTTACATGTAATGGTTACTATACTATTTTGTAATTTGTGTAGGTACTTATTTATTTGTTAGTAATGTTAGTTTTGTGCTTAATATAAGGTAAGTATTGTTAGGTGTAAGAGCCGCCTTTTGCGGTGAAAGCCTCCTCCAAACTGCTCCAGGTGACTCTATCTTTTGCAAGTCTCGACCATAGGTTTCCGGCTAATGACAATTACAATTATCAAAATAAATTAAAAAGACCTTAAACCGCCTACATTTTGCTCCAGAGCCAGGTTTTGCTAAGACTGGATTTTATATTCACTTGCTAAATTAGTCCGGAGCCCTCGGCGCGCGAGCCCGACTCGCGCTTGACCGGGTTGTTTCAGAAATGAACGCCTTTTATTACATGTCCTACTTTTCTGTGCAATTCCACTATTTAGGGCCTAACCGGTCCTAAACAGTGGAATCCTAACTTTAGGACAACAAATGCCTGCGTGCGCGTCAACCAATTTGATTCCTGGGCCACCATAGAACATTATCAATCTTATTATAGTAAATATTTGTCTATGGTAACGCTAACCAAATGTTGCAAATGTCATTGTGACAGGGTTTTATGGAGGCCTAGCAGAGGCCTAGGAATGAAACTGGTTGACTGTATCCCGTTGATCGCGAGTTTCCAGCCGTGTCCCCCCCCCCCTTCCACCACCGCGCTTGTTTCTGCCTCTTCGTAATCCGTCTTCATTTTTTCGCTTTATTTTGTCAGCCGGAGAGCTGCTTGAGGTTTCACCCTTGACGTGTAATTGGATTGTTTTTGAGTGAGCGATTGATATTATTATATTTATGTTACGGCATTTCCTGTTTTTTCAGTTTGAATTTTTTCACATTCATGTTCATTAAACTTTACTAGTTAGGTAGGTAATACAATATGACTTGAAATTAGTCCGAAATAGTTCAGACTGAACATCTATGTACTTACTTAGCTACCTACATTATATTGTACATTTCATCCCGAGGGTGGTGAAATACAGAATGTCTCAGATCGCAGGAACTTGTCGTACGAGTCAAAGGCGAGGGCAATAAACATACGACCTGAGGCTTTCGTTATCACCTCGGGGTGTGTACAGAATTTTACGGTATTACTATTAAAAAAATTGCAATGGCTATTGAGCCCATTTTCAAAGCAACATTGACAAGTTTCACCTATAGTTTCACATTTCTGCCTCGGCGTGCGCTGTGATCGTTTCCTACACCCCCGCCATACACTTTGCACGTTCTAATACTTGTAAATATGTATTGACATAATTCATCATTTAATAATGACGATGAAAGTTTAATAACTTGTTTTATAGAGTGTAAGTAAAGGCCACCGATGTTTGGCGAATTATGTCGTCTCGTATTAAATAACTAATTGCTAAGTTCTTTGTTTTTCTACATTCCTAACGAGTTCTGCTAAAACCAAATTATTTCCTTTCATAGCATAGTTGGGGGAAACTTATTTTGGGTTTTACAATCTCAAAACTATTTTTTATAACGACATCCATTATTCTTATTACTGTTTGTAACAAATGCCTCTAAAATACTATTTATTGCCTTTCTATACATTATTTATTGACTTAATCATCACTACATCACTACATAGTATAAAATAAAGTCGCTTTCTCTGTCCCTATGTCCCTATATCCCTATATCCCTATTTTCCTATGTATGCTTATATCTTCAAAACTACACAACGGATTTTGATGCGGTTTTTTTAATAGATAGAGTGATCCAAGAGGAAGGTTTTTATGTATAATTCTACGTAGACGAAGTCGCGGGCAGAAGCTAGTTTTATATAAAGTAATAAGGAATTGTCATTCACTATTTGACAAATTCCCCTAAAGTTGCGTTTGCAAGATGGCGCTACTGCCGTGCACGGTGCCCACAGAACAATAACTAAAGCATAGAACCCGGACTAAAATAAAAACTAATTATTATAGTGCGTTGCTTCTTATTCCAGTGCACTAAAACAATAAGTTAAAAAGAGACAAAGATGCTATTCACGAGACAGTCGTCTGTCTGTTCCGTACCAGGGTAACCTATACAAAGCGTTTTAAATTATACATGTATATATTTCGCTAGTGTAGGGAACAAACCGTCATTGATTAGTCTTCGTTCGATATTTTTTATGGGTATCGGGACGGTCGTGGATATTAATACATATTAAACGGATATCATTATAATGAAAAAAAATCTATTATGAAAATCGGCCAAGTGCGAGTCGGACTCGCGCACCGAGAATTCCGTTTCACCGTACAACAAAAACACATTTTTGTCCGTTCGTATTTGAATTGGTTAGTAACAAAACAACGGCAAAAAATCACGTTTGTTGTATGGGACCCGATAAATATTAATTTTATTTTGATTTAATTATCTATTTTTAAAGTGAATATGAAACTGAATATTTCAAGCGTCTACCTGTTGCCGCTATTGATATCGAACAAATATCGCAAAAAAAAAACGTTTGTGGTATGGGAGCCCCCCTTAAATATTCATTTTATTGTTATATTCATATGTGTTTTATTCATAGTATTTTTTGCTATAGCGGCAACAGAAATACATCATCTGTGAAACTTTCAACTGTCGAGCTATCACGGCTCATGAACAACCTGTTGATAGACGGACAGCGAAGTCTTAGTAATAGAGTCCCGTTTTTACCTTTTGGATACGGAACCCTATAAAAGGAACATTTATGCATACCTATAGATTAGTAAAAACTTGCCAAGTCAAAAAAAAGTGAAATAGTAAAGTTATGGCCAAAGAAAGGGAACAATATGGAACAATAATGGAGTCGGAAAACTGAAAGAATTAAACATATTTAATCATATCTCTATATTTACATTTAATATCGATTGACAGTTTAGTCGATATCACAGGCACATCACTAAGATAACCTATACTGTTTTCATATTTTCTTTAAAATAATATGTAAATAGGGATATCTTTGACAAACAGGATTCAATAATGGTGTTATTTTATAGAACACACTCTCAATATATTTTAATGCGACCCTGAAGCTGATTAAAATCACTTAACGATGATAACTTATAAACGCATTATCATTTTGTTTTCTGGACGCATTAGATTTACATCCTGGCACTGCACAAGACATTTTCTAGTTTCACTAAGTAATTGGCTTTACCAATATTCGTTATTTAATCAATTTTTAACAATAATAAACAAAAAATTCTCCAACAGTTGTCAGTCATTCACGCATCCGAAGTACAATAAGCACATACAGACAAGTTAAGTTGACACTCAACACAAGTCATTGGGCTAAGAAATCTGACTCTTGAAATCGGCATCATATATCGGAACCAAGTGACGTAAAGGAACCAAGTTTGACGTTTGGACAGGTACGAAACAGAAAAATAAGAAGAAACTGACAAGTTTGTTCTCTTTTTAACTTATCGTTTCAGTACACTGGAATAAGAAGCAACGCACTATAATAATTAGTTTTTATTTTAGTCCGGGTTCTATGCTTTAGTTATTGTTCTGAGACGGTGCCATAACCAAGACCTAGTAGCCAGTATGCACTTGGCACTTACATGCAATACTAAGACACCGCGGAAGAACTCTTTAATTAACGAACAAGTTAAAATGCGGGCCGCAGTGTGAGCACAACTCCACGCTCTCTATCTGATCTAAATCAAAGTCAAAATAATATTACGATCCGTTTGATGCGATACCGATACGGACATGTGGACATGCTCTTAGTCAGGGCCAGTTCAGACGGACTGCATTCCGACTGCAACGTAGCTGCCAACTGCCGATACATTAATATTGCAGTTCCATAGCAGTCGGTACAACTGCACGCTAACTGCGATCGAAATGTACGGGCAGTCGGCAGTTACTTTGCAATCTGTACTGGTCAGAATGCATTTCCAGCTATTATCGGCGCACAATACTTACCGTTTATGGCTTCTCGCGCTGTCAGCTCTATAAACACCTGCCAAAGCTTTTCAGCAGTCATTTAGGCAAAAAATTAGGCGTCATCGGAATCCTGACATGCTTTACGTGGCAATTAATTAAAGCATCGGTTCGAATCAATATGCGTGATACATTCGGTTAAGCGCGGCGCGGCTGGCGGCGCGCCAACGCGCTGCTCCGGCGCCTTTATCAATTGGGCCTGAGGCTTGCGATGCTGTGATAATCTACCGACACAGTATGCATACAACGTGTCTATATTTTGTCCCATAAAATTGAAGTCCTGCATTTAGTCATAAAAGCGTTTTATTTCTATAGGTATTTTTATTAGAATTGATAGTAAAAACCGAACCTAACTTAGTATAGTTGGAATCTTTGTAAGAGTCCCGATCTCATTATCAACGCACCTTTTGAACAAGGGCACAATCAAATCTGTAGCCGACCGACCAACTAACCTTTTATATGTATTTACTTCTTTATGTTTCTATTTTTTAAATTAAACAAAAATAAGAATATTGTCTATTGTCTTAAAAAACGCCATACAGATGAAGAGGTAATTAAAGTGCTATTTTTTCAAGTTCGTTTTCCCTTATTCATACGTTTATCAGTTAAAGGCTTTATATAACTACTTGCTTTGAGCAATGGGGACTATCGTTTCTTTGCTCACCAGTTGGCGCCACTGTTGACTAAGGTCCAGAGGTAGCTGTCAAAGGCGACTTTATAAGATCGGCGCCGAAACAAAGTTTTAAATCCTGAATCTCATTAACTTTATTAATAAAAAAAAAACTATCTTTAATTTTAACATTGAGGATGCTTATATTTGCGCCTCTTTTTCTTAATTCCGCTTTCAAAGCGTTCACATTCATCGCCAAAAAATAATCCATATTTGCGATAATATCACGAAGATCACTTTTCAACAGGTAAATGAAAGAAATAATAATTTATGTAACCAAGCTCGCCAAAACCAGTGAAAGTGAATGTTATTGGACCTCACGCGACACTAGCGCCTCTAGTGGCAAATTCACACGCGATAGGCCCCATTGTGTAAGGTTCACGTTTGTTATAGAAAAGATGTTTTTTAGTTCCGCGTTCACCACAGGCCTCGTCTGCCCCCACGCCGTCGCACAACGAACAACGGCAGATTAAGCGGATTTGCAGGCGATGCGTACAATGCGGGTCACGGGGCGCAGGGCACCCGCAATACAGAAGCTTCGTTTATTACCGATGCGTCTGCTTATCTTAGGCCTCGTCGATGTGAACTAACAGTTCAAACATGTAGGTAAGCGGATAGAGTTTAAGGCTCCCTCTTGACAATATCAACCGGGCTATTCACAATTAAGAAACTCGCAAACTTTACACGCCTTCCGCCTTGTATAGTACAGAACAAGAAGTAATTGCGGTATATTGTATTTGGGGAAAAATACACGTACGGAAAGCTTTGGTGAGACACATTCAACTTTAGAGTTCCGCTTACTCATAACGGCCGCAAAGGACCCTGGTTGATTAAAAAAAAGGATTAGGTGGGATGAAGTATCTGGGATGCACTGATTTTTGGAGGCATCTTGAGGTTCTGCGCTGATGTTGATGTTCTGCGTTCCACTGGCACTAATTGTTTAATTGTTACCAAATCCTTTCGGCAGCACTGCACTTGTTTTTTCAAAAAACTGGCCGGATACACTTGTGCAGCAATTTTTATTAAAATTTGCCTACAGTGATGCGCGCTCGATCGTCCATATTTTTTTGAAACGAATGCCAGAGGGGTGGGGGCGGGTGTTGAAGAGCAGTATTGCCAACATGGCATGGTACGTTCGGAAATAAGGGCGAAGGAAAGAAGATTGAAATGTGTTTTAATGTAACCGTGTGTGTGTAATGTGTGTTTAGCTTTATTCGGTCAAACAAGACCACTTTGAAAAAAATATTTTTTTTTTCTCGTTTGTATCGTTATTACGTGGGCAGCGTCTGTGGCAGCGGTAGTCTGCGCCCCGCGCCCCGCGTGGTAATAAATCCCGTCCACCGACAAAAGTCTTAACTCGCAGCTTACGCGATGCGATCGCCCGCCGCACGCGCCCGCGCCGCGTCGCCGGCCTACACACAAACGCTCATCCGCTACAGATGTCATGCAAAATCCATTCCCATCGTATTATCTCGGAGATGTTCGTGTTTGTATGGTATTTATCATGCTACTTCAAGAAATGTACGTATTTGTACGGTATTTGTGATGCTACTTCAGTCAGATCAGACTCATAGACACGTCGGCATCATTCGGAAGTAATCGTGTGTTCACGTTGGGAAAGGATTATACACCACGTCTGTCCATTGCTACGCTATCAGTGATCAAGAATTTGTATTTATTTTTACAGTTAACCTGCTAGAAATTATATGTCTAAACGATACTGAAAACAAATGGATGGAAAAATCGGAAAAGTAAAGCTATGGCCGGAAATGGAACCTGGATCCTCATCAATCCGAGATGCGTTTTTACCCCTACACCACTCATAACACATTAACACAACACATAACAATTTCTGTTCAGGAACGCATACTCTGTTAGTTAAAAGATACAAGTTTTTTTTACAGTTTTCAGTTCAACGTGCCTTTGACAATGGGCTTTTGGTACAGCAATAAAATGAGGTAGTATAGGTATAGAAAAAAGTCATTAAATACTTTCAATGTAAGTATAATATTATCATTTATAACACATTTCCCTATAAAACATGAATGTTAAGATCTTTGTTTAATTTGTAACAACGCTTCAATTTTCGAAACAAAGTTCAACAGCTACGTCTGTAATTATGTAACACAACATTTTCATTCAATTTGATGGTATTATTTAGTTGTTACTAAGTTTCTAGCAATATTAATTTCAATTTCAATTTTAAGTAACTGGCGTCACTGAAAATCAGCGTCACGATATTATCCTGGATATTATCGTGACACATAGCTGAGTGGCGGCCATTTGGCTGGTTGGAATAAGTACCCATATTATGTAATATTCTGTTTGTATATATCAGTCAATAAAGTTTTCTTATTCTTATTCTTATTCTTATTCTTCAATTTTGTTATTTGTTCTCTCTTGGTTTCCGAGAATTACCTACGAAATAAACGCGCTGTACAGTTTATTATAGGCAATAATTATAAAACGCAGGCTTTGAGGTCTACTTAAAAACGATTCGTGCTCAATATCTCCATTGTTATAGCTATGCGTTTGTGTGAGCCAGCGGCGCCGGAGTCAATCCTTAAGCGCTCCAGGTCGGTTTATCAGGAGACGCCTAAAAGGTATTGCTTTTCGATCTCAAAGCGCCTTATTTATAGGCGGCAGGTAAACTCGAGAGGTTTGCCCTGATTTTAATAACAATGGCGTCGGAGATTATAAAAAACCTCCGAGAGCTTGGCCCTCGCTATAACTTGATAGGTAATGTTTAATTTTGGTTTCTCGGTACTGCGGTGACAGGCGTTAGGCGCGGAGGCGTGGGATTAGCGGGGATCCGACAGCGTTCGCGAGGTTGAAGGAACAACTCGAAAGTAGCATTAGTTAAGCATAGCGTACGACACCAAGCTGTAAGATTATACAATAGTCTACCTAAGGATCTGAAGACTATGAACAACGTCAACATCTTCATATGCCGACTTAGGGACTTCTTGTAGAAGAAATACTACTACGATGTCAATGACATCATGTATTTGTACATAAACCTGCTCGCACTAAGGTAGAAGTACCTACTAGTGCTCGACGCGGTGCTGGTGCTCGTCATCCATACTTTCAATTGCGATAAATAAGATAAGATTACCGTTACTTTCATCGCAACTAGATTTAATAGTTGAGAAATGTACAAGCTTTCGCATTTCACACGCCAAATTATAAAATACAGAACCTATTCTCAATTTATGAATAACTAGCTTCTGCCCGCGACTTCGTCTGCGTAGAATTATACATAAAAACCTTCCTCTTGAATCACTCTATCTATTAAAAAAAAACCGCATGTCATGTGTGACCGATCAATCTCCAAATTTTCTTAGCTGTTTGGTTAAGCTTTGTTCGTTTTTAGTGGCTTATTTAAAATACTTCAATGGTAAGTTATAAAATGGTAAGTTATAAAAGAAAAATATCTAACAGCATCATCAATTGGGAAACGAAAGCTGGTTGGTTGTGATGATGTACAATGTTCCAAATCTGCAAGATTTTCTTAATGAGTCAAAACGACATAGAATCGAGGACTCTTTGATAGAGACATATAATAATCACAAACCAAGTGAGTACCTATGATTGAAAGTGAACGTTACAAAACCTTTAAAAAGTTTAGGTCATATAATGCAATGTATTTATTGTAAAGCATGAATCTTGTACCGAATAAACTTTATGTGTAATAACATTGAGTTGTTTGATTATCTTCTTCATTATGTATTTATCTATGAATGTCAAAATATGGAAACTTTATTATACAAAACAGATTACAGGATGTGTGTGCTTTACACACATAGTATCTAAGATGATTTTCAGAGGGATAGAATAAAATTATATGTTTTTAAACTTGCTTATGATTTTAAATGTGTCTCTAGGACTTCCTATCACGAAACACTTCAAGGCGTATTATTTTTACACCAGACTACTTAGTATACATCCGGATTTTTTTTAATCTTCCTTCTCTTTCTCTTCTCTTCTTCTTTTTCTTCCTCTTTTTTCTTTTTCTTCTTCTCTGGGCGTATAGGTGGAAAATGGAATCAAAATAGTGATGAGTTGCTAGCCTAACGCCTGTAACATGATTCCTATGATTTTCGCCCATTCCCTCGATGGGCTTTTACCATCTGCGCAAAAAAAAATGCACTGTTAAAATTTATTGTGTAAAATACATATATTACAACGTATGTAACTAGGTACGTAAATAAAACAATCAAACATGTTGTTTACTTCTTTTCGAAAAGAAAATTTAACTAATTATAATAGTACCTATTGGCAACTTACATAGACAGGCAGACAGACATAAAAATAGGCCCGGCACGAACTTGATCGGTTTTTCAGTTGGATGAAGGTACGTAATGAATCTCATAAATGCATTTATTTTCCTTGTTTGCTGAAAAGAAGTGTCATCGCTATGAGCAGCCAGTGTCCGCCTCGGTACAAATGGATTCGTTGGGAAGTTCTTGTCTCAGATAATCTATTTAAGGAATAAAAAGGCGTCTAGACCCGCGGGTCCGCCGGCGCGGCGCAATCTCACGCCGCCCGCGCCGCCCGAACCGCCGCGCACTGCACAGCTGTCAAAACACTAGGTACTGTTGCTAAGATTAGTTTCATCTTTGCGTTTATTTCGGGAAGACGACATAGTTTTGCAATATTTTTTGACTATTATTCCTTACATTATTACATTATACCCTTCTCTGTCAGGTGCCAACAGCCACTCACTTCCTTGTGGATATTATGGTGTTAGGTAGATTATTTTGTTAATTTTTCTACATAATATATAATTTTTTTTCTCTTCGACATTGGAGATATCTCCAATTAATTTATTTGACGGTGGAGGCCTTTTACATTTCCACTGAACTTAAATTATGTTTATCAGTTTTTTGTCTTTCTTATCACATATTTTGTTTCGCTTTGACCAGTAGAGACTTCATACATCTCTACTATAGACTAATATAATTTAATTAAGGTACCTACTTAACTGGGGGACCTTATACTTCCCTTTTATGAATGTATTTAATTTCACAGGATAGCCACGACGCTAGACGTCATGACTATCTCAACTTCTGCTCACTTCATGGCTTATCACCTGCACATACGCTGCCCACCCACCAAAGTGGTTCGTGCCTTGATCATGTTTTACTGAAAACTAATCTTTCATCCACCACCCTTGTTACTAACTCAACCCTAACCGATCATCATTCCGTCCTTACTGCCTTAAACCTTAACCCCCCAAAGAGAATGAGTGCGCAAACATTTAATAAGACAAACTATACTAACCTTGAACATGAATTACGCAATATTTCATTCGACAGCATTTATGCATCATCTGACCCTAACAGTTCGCTCGAATACCTTGTTACTTGCATTCAAAATAGACTTGCAGCTAATACAGAGATAATTAAGATATCTAAAAGTACCCGGTCTATTAAACCATGGATCACGCCCGGACTAATTCGTTGTATTCGACATCGTGATAAACTTCACCTGAAAGCAAAACAATACCCGAATAACGAGATGTTTACATTCATTTATAAGAGATACCGTAATTTCTGTAATAACCTACTAAAGAAATTGAA
The DNA here is from genome assembly GCA_949127965.1 of Pandemis corylana. Taxonomy (NCBI): domain Eukaryota; kingdom Metazoa; phylum Arthropoda; class Insecta; order Lepidoptera; family Tortricidae; genus Pandemis; species Pandemis corylana. The sequence goes on along the minus strand of OX421856.1, from coordinate 15,894,105 downwards.
ACGTCAATATGAAAGAGCTGAACTAGAAAAAAATAGTAAGAATAACAAACAGATCTGGAAATTCATCAAAAATATCACGTACTCTCAGGTCAAGCGAGACAATAACCAAGATTTGCTTAATTCGCACACTAACCCGCAACTAGCTGTAAATAATGCTAACAGTTTTTTTGCAAACATCGGCAAAGACCTTGCGAGTAAATTTGTCAATAATTGTAGTAGTAATATTAATTATAATATGATGACTCATCCGCAAATGAAATCGTTTGTTATGTATGACACTAACGAAAGCGAAATTGAATGCATCATTAGCAATTTAAAAGATAATTGTGCAGTCGGCTGGGATAATATCTCAAACAGATTCCTTAAGCGGTATAAACACATTTTAGTTAAGCCTTTAACACACATTTTTCAGCAATGCCTATCTGAAGGTATTTTTCCTAACATTCTTAAGAAAGCCATTGTGATTCCCGTCTACAAATCTGGTAACAAAGAATATATCAACAATTACAGGCCGATTTCTATTCTTCCGTCTCTATCTAAAATTTTAGAAAAAATTGTAAATAAAAGGTTAGTATGCTATCTTGAAAAGAATAACATCTTGTCCAACAATCAATTTGGCTTTCGGGCTCACAGATCCACTAGTGACGCAGTGCATCTTTTGACTGACCATATTTCATCCAACTTGGATCAAGGTATAAAAACTTTGGGCATTTTTCTTGATCTTGCCAAGGCATTTGATACGGTGTCAATCCCAATATTAATTCATAAACTAGAAAGCATAGGAATTAGAGGTAAACAATTGGATTTTTTTGCGGATTACCTCAGAAACCGTCGTCAATGCGTAAAGCTGGACAGTTTTATCAGTTCGGAGCTCAAAATTGAATTCGGGACACCCCAAGGTAGCATCTTAGCCCCAACCCTCTTTTTGATTTACATCAATGATCTATGCAAGCTTGACCTATGCCACGGCACGCTAATCTCATATGCAGATGACACAGTTCTGCTTTTTTCAGGAAACACGTGGGACGATGTTTATAATCATGCTCAAATAGGTTTATGTAAAGTGACTAACTGGTTACAACGCAATCTACTAACGTTAAACGCTGAAAAAACGAAGCACATCGCTTTCTCAATAAGGGAGTCACAACAACCGTGCGGTTTTAATACTATCCGAGCTCACCAGTGTTCCCTCACTAACCAAGTGGATTGTAATTCCTGCCCAGCTATTTCTAAAGCTTCCGACATTAAATATCTTGGCGTAATTATTGATGCTAACCTTTCCTTTAGTCTCCATATTGACACAGTTGCGGCAAGAGTTCGTAAACTGATTTTTATCTTTAAGAAATTGCGTGACGTTGCTAACAAGAAATTGCTTATTCAAATTTACACAGCTCTGTGTCAGTCCTTATTGTCTTATTGCATTACGTCTTGGGGTGGTGCCGCGAAGACAATTCTCATAGTTCTTGAACGAGCTCAAAGAGCTATTTTAAAGGTCTCTACCTCTCGGCCATTCTTTTTCCCTACCAAAGAACTGTTCCAGTCCTGCAGAGTACTCACGGTTCGCCAGCTTTTCATCTTGAGCATCATCCTAAAACAGCACATGTCGGCTCCCTACAACTCTAATATCCGCAGCAAAAGGCGCTCTGACATAGTATTTAAGATACTCCGCACCAATCATGCTTTTAGGCGCAAATTCTCCTCGTTTTTGGGTCCCTTCCTTTACAATAAAATTAACAGACTCCTTAATATTTATGACTCAAACTATGGCAACTGTAAAGTCACTCTGGCAGGGTGGTTGCAAAGTTTGTCTTACGAGGAAACCGAAAACCTGCTGAAGATAGTTGTATAACTTAGTTAATTAACTATTTATCATTAGGTAACCCTTAGTTTAATATGTGATAAAAATGCTGATTTCTAACTTTGTACAGAAAATAATACTCCCTGTATCAATTAATATTTAATCATAGACCCTATCTTTTGCCTAAGATACAGGGTACTCTCGTATCCTAGTTTAGGCATTTAATTTAATTACTCTACGCACAGTTTATAATATACTTTCGTTGTAAGCGCAGGCACACTTGTTTTATGTCGAGTCATTAGTTTAGTTCTTAACTTTGTTGTGTACTTACTAATACATAGATAGACATAATATAGTGCTTACTAACCATTTATAATTTATTTGTACAATTGATTATTTTAATAAATAATTTGAATTTAATTTGAATTTGAATTTAAGTACTGGTGTAAATTTAATTTATCCCGTAAGAATGACTTTCTGCCAAGTTTTTTGCGGCACATTCTTCTTGGCAATGATGGTCTTTCCGAATGCGGTGGTAGTTTTAAAACAAAGACACGTAAAAGAGCCTTTGGCGGTCTATTTGCAAAACAAACTTTTGAATTGAATTCTGGCATAATTTCCGAAACTGAAATTACCCAAAAAACTTTTTTTGTTTGATTTGTTGTTTTAGATCAGTTTAGTTTTGCTATTGTTCGTCACAACATTGGAACTCGATATATATCCCTTCGCGTTTCTACAAATTTTTATTAATTTCACTCAATATAGAAAATAATAAACACACAATTAGTGAAAGTAAATTATTAATTAATATTAAGAAAATTGAAGTTTACCTATTCTTGTTGTGGTTAAAATACATATAAATAAATATTGTTTTTATCTAGTAGGTACCTGCTTAAGCTAGACTCTGCGTCACTGCCGCAGCTACGCCGCTACGATCGGAAGTTCCTTCATACATTTTCATACTGCATAATACTATCGCATCAGTGACTCCGGAGCCACTTTGCTCGGAAGTCTAGCTTTACGTCTTACGTCTCTCAGGCTGTAGGCTACAGAAAAACATGTCAATCTATTCATTAACACCCTTGGTTCGAGATTTCGCACTCCCGTGCGAGCATCTTGCTGTTGAGTTTAATGTACTACATAAACAACTTAAAACGCGTTCTTGCGAAACTTCTGAACAGCAAAGTTCTCAGTTTAAATATGAAAACATTCTCATTTACATTAAAATACGAAGTAAATGAGCGCGCATAAACGCGTGAAGCGTCAACTAACAAAAGCTTTTAGCAATTTGCGAGTAATTCCAGTGTACGCGACAATACGTTGTTTATATTTGGAGCAGAAAATTTACAACAAATTGTAATTACAGTAATCCTTGAGCTGCGCCAGCATGAGGAAGGGGGGGAGCAGCTGACGGTGGGGTGAGAGGTTCAATCTCAGTACGGTAAAATTTTACCTCACACTCTCCATAAATTATGTGTTTAGGTACAGCAGTAGGCACAAATATCGTTACAGCCATCATGTCAAATATATGTGTCACCGGCCTTATTTTTTGTGGCATAAAGGTGTATAGATGATTTTGACGTTTTGGCAACGTACATCTATTGGCAGAGTGCAAAGCGGGTGGAGGGGGTAGCCTAAACGATCACAGTGCTCGCTACGGCTAAAATTGACATTTTTGTCGCTGACTTGAGCTGTCAAATCCATATTGCAGTAAACATTTTTTTAAATCGTTTTTGAGATAAAAATATGGTCCTGGTAAGATGTGTTGTTGTGAATTGTAATAACACCAAGAAGAATAGCGACTGTAAATTTTACCAATTTCCAAGACCATGGTGGAAACGAGACCAAAGAAATAAGTGAATATTTGCTGTAAGAAAAAAAAAGTAAGTTACCTAACCTCTAAAATTTCACTGAAAACAACAATTTTAATATTATTGGCAATAACATTGTCCAAAATTGTGTAATATAGTAAAATAACACAAGATTTCATTAATATTTTTCACAATATTTACTTACTTCTTGTTTGACAGCGGTGACAATATTGTCCATAATGGCCGCCAATCACGTGGCGCTGTCGTCGCGCACGGTCCCAATATTACATATCTAAAAATGAATTGCTGTTCGTTAGTCCCGCTAAAACTCGAGAACGGCTGAACCGATTTGTCTAATTTTAGTCTTGAAATATTCTTGGAAGCCCAGGGAAGGTTTAAACGGTGAGAAAACAATAAAAACAACAGGAACGGGGGTGAAGCCGCGGGCAACAGCTAGTATATATATATTATGTAACCTTGACTAACACCATTATATTCTCTTTGATGTTCACATGGAGTATCTCTGCCTGTATAAATATACTTTGCTTCATTTTTTATGGCTTTCATCCTTGCTTTAATTTAGCGAATGTAAGTATGTACTTAGGTAGTTGCTTGGTGTATAAAAATAGAGCAAAGATTACAAACAAAAGTTGGAGAAACTAACGCGCATTGTCTGATTTTATATCAGTTTTTATCCATTGAATGCACTGCAGAAGTGCTGCCAATGGATAGCAATGGGCCAGTGGGTGCGTAGGCCCCACGGGGGGCGCCAGTATAATGCTTGTTAGGTAGGCGCCTTATTGGGAGATGCGGCACCCGCGGGGCACGAATGGGGTCGGTGTTTACTGTAAGTTTTGACTTTTGACGCAGCAAAAAAGTCTCGAACGGGTTCGCGTGAAAGTTTCAAATAACTTTGGCAAAATCGGCAACGCCACTAGCGGCACGCAACGGAAACAAACCAATCTTAATATTTGACGCTTCAACGCTCAAGATGTTTTGAAGCAGGCTTTACTTTGAAGTCCGTTTAAATGAAGAAAAATAAAACTACCTTATTACTCCGCTACTCACGTAGAGGACTGTGGGCTTGGCTGTCTCGCACGTGAATCGCGGAGTAGCAAGGTAAATGTTTTTTGTTCATTCAAGATGTTTGTTGCGGCAAAAGACACTAACCACTCCGTCCGGTACACAAACGAGAGGACACACAACTCCACACGACAGGGCGCCGCTGCAGAGGCGGTGCTAAATAAACAACCGGTGCAAAAACGCGCGCTCAAAGCGAGCTTCCTTAGTCGCCATTAGGAAGCCGTGTCCGCAGCAGCGACATTAAAGGCATACCTTTCCATATCGTGTCAAACCTTTTGCAAATTTATTCAGGACACTCGTTCGCGACTCGTCGAATAATACCTCAGTAACATTTGCTGAGGCCAAGTGATAGCAATAGCGACAGTATCACCTCTCGGTAGAGTGCGCTTTCTCTCGCCGTTGTCCGCGAAATATTTCAATTTTAGGTACTATTCACGTAATTTGCATTGCAGTGGGCACTACAAGCGCCGGACAGTGTCCCCGGGATCCGGAATAATCACGCGCTCAGCAGCAGCGACGCGGCCGCGGCTGCATTTTAGGAAGCTGAATAAACAGTTATCTTAGCTTAGCGGCGTTATTTGCGGAGCCGCGGAGTCGCGGAGCGACAAGAACACTGCGAGTACGCTAATTAGCTAACACGCTTTCCGCACAGAAAATAAAGCGCTTTGTCGCGAAACGTTTGTGACTGCGTTTGAGTTTCTCTTTTAATGTGAGTATTAAAAAAATAACCCGATGCTGCCGCACAGCACGGAGCACGGAACATGATAATTCGCTGGGTGTTTGGTTACATTCGTATTAGCGCGTTCCTTGTCATCTGAGAATGTTATTCTGCAAATTTGGTTTATTCCAGATACGGAACGGAAGTAGAGTACCTTGTAGTGAATTTCGAATCTCATGCAAATAAGCTAATAACCTAGCTGATAGTTGTGATATTTTGGTGCAAAAACATATCATTCGGGGAACACTCGATACGTCATTGGGTGCGGCAGGGACTGGGATGGAGGCCGTAATGGAATTCCGTCGAGCGATCTGCGGAATTAAGTAAAAGACTGGTATCCCAAACAATCCAACCAACCAACCAACTTCCTGCTGCAGCATTCCCTGAGTGGTACAATTTAGGGATCTTTAAAAAGCGAGCCTTCCTGTTCCTCAAAGGGCCGGCAACGCACTTGTGATTCCTCAGGTCTTGCAGGTGTCCCTGGGTGATGGTGATTGCTTTCCATCAGGTGACCCGTCTGCTCGTTTGCCCCCTCTCATATAAAAAAAAAAAATGTGCCGCCGCACCGCAAAAGGACTATGTAACCTTTGTTAGCTTACCTTAATCTCCTAACCTAATACCTAATATTCCTTTTGATAGTAAACTACTTAGCTGCTCTGTAATTCATACACTTGTACAAACAAGAGTAAGATTCTATTCTGATATGGTACCTCTCTAATTTAATTATGTGAGCTCAGACATAAAAACACAGTAGATATTCACAGACTATTACTTTAAACTGGTTTCCTTCTTTTACATCGGCTTTAAGCATTGGAGTTAGTGCATAAGATCGACTTGCAAATTCAAGTCAAGTGCCTCATAAAATCTGTCTCGCTACCTCTTGGTTCCCGAGCGTGGTTTACTGACGACATGATTCACCCCGTTAGTGTTTCGGCGACACCGAGTTCAGAAGGACTTTTCCGAGGCTATAAAATCGTTCTGTTCCGCTCACACTAACGTTATTTTATAGGAGAGTGAGAGCGACGGTATAACATGAAGGTCGAATTTCGGAGTAGCTCCCCAGTATTCCATTACAAACACGTGAGGAACGATCGCAGCCAACACGCCGTTGAATTGCCTGTTAACAGAATTTAAAACTTAACGTAGGTAGGTAGTATTTAGGCGTGTTGGATTATGGGCACAACATTTTCATTGATTTCTGTACATTATTGGATAGCAATACTATCGATACCGTTAAAACTATCGATCTTGCCACCATTGGTGTCAAAGACTACTGTTTTGTGGTTGATAGTGTTGATACCAAAGTTATAGGACACTTACTGTTCTTACATTAGAATAGATCGATGTACTAACTTACGGTAAAGAAAAACAAGCTTTAATCCTTTGTCACAACATGTAACATATGGTTCACTCATCTTGCTCTATCATACGAGTATTTTATCGTTCTTTCTATTGCATTGCAAATCTACCGTATCTCTGTATCTGTAACTACCTACGTACACACAGCAAAGCTATTCGGTAAGCAGGATAGATACGGCGCGAGCGTGCGTAGGTGCTTACCTGATTATATTGCCGTGTGTACATAATGTGAGTAGATATTTTGAATTATTTTGTACTAATTAGCTTCTGCCCGCGACTTCGTCTGCGTAGAATTATACATAAAAACCGTCCTCTTCAATCACTCTTATCTATTAAAAAACCGCATCAAAATCCGTTGCGTAGTTTTAAAGATCTAAGTATAGTTACATAGGGACAGACAGCAGAAAGCGACTTTTATTTGTTTTATACTTATGTAGTGATGTAGATAATGGTTTGTTTTTCTATACAAGGTTTAATATTGTTATTGTAATGCTTCTTGATAGAATCCGTCACGTAGCTGCCCAGCCTCTGCACGTCCAGCGGCACTGCGTGGCGAGCGCGTGGCGAGCGCGTGGCGAGCGCGTGGCGAGCGCGTGGCGAGCGCGTGGCGAGCGCGTGGCGAACGCGTGGCGAGCGCGTGGGGGCTGCGTGCCGCTGCGCTTTTAGCGATTCGTCGCGATACGCTATCGGCGCCATCGTCTGTAAGTGCCGAGTGGTGCCGAGCGGAAATAATACGTTTACACTAGCCGTGCATACATGCCATTAATGTCAGTAAAATAGTGGCATCGAAAGAAAATTCAACCATTTACCTTGTCTCACACACAAGTTGAATATTATTATTTTACAAGTTTTTGCCTTGTTTTCGTCGGCGCAAAATTAGTGTTAGTGGCGAATCTCCTGATCGCGACTTCTATCGCGCAGAAATTTTGTAAAAACCTAAAACGACTTTTTATTACTCGTAATGTCAATAATATCGTTATTACGGAGGTGGAGCTCCCCTGCAGTGAACATATATAAATTTCATGTAGGCATTCTCTATCCCGTGGGAATTTTGAAATAAGGCACCTCTATGACAATTTTTTAAAGGTATATTTAGATTGATCAGGACTTTTACACATAAAGTTGACTGCGGCACCTACGGTTTCGTGTCTTAAGCAACCGGGGATATGCCAGCGGGGCTGGGGTAGGTGCCGCGTACTCGAGCTACGACGTTAGACTGGAATGGACAGACGGTCAATATTATCGCGATACTCGTATGTTAATATTGAACATACATACATACATACACATACATACACAAATCACGTCTTTTTCCCTTACGGGGTAGACAGAGCCTAAGGTAACAGATACCTACATACATTAACAAGATTGTGGGCGTATAGGTGAAAAATGAAATCAAAATAGTGATGGGTTGCTAGCCTCATCGCCTATAACATGATTCCTATTATTTTCGCCCATTCCCTCGATGGGCTTTTACTGGTACATTCTATGTTTTTTCTTTGCTCCCAGACCAGCATGGAAGAACACATGATATATTATGTGTGTGGTAAAAGCTTTGATGTCCCATTGATGACTTCCAAAAAGGCATTTTCAAGGATTGCCACAGTCATTATTTCGTATAAATATGGCTACAATAACTTTTCCCTGTTCAAATTATAGCTTTCAGAGTTTTTCTTTGTAATAACGAAGGTACGATTCATGTTTAAGCTTCGTACACATCGTTATATTATCAGAATTTTGATTAGGTACCTGTGTTATTCCATTCGAGATGCAATCCTAATGGCCACGACTCTCAGACATGAGGCACCGACTGTAGTAGTATGTATGTATGTATAACTCTTTATCTTCTATATATATAAAAGAAAGTCGTGTTAGTTACACTATTTATAACTCGAGGACGGCTGAACCGATTTGGCTGAAAATTGGTAGGAGGTAGCTTAGAACAAGGAGACGGACATAGGATACTTTTTATCCCGATTTTCCCACGGGATTGGAAAATTCCGAAATGTTGTACTAATAAAGCTACAGACATTAAATTTAGCATGCCTACACATTATTCCTTGATTAGTATAAAGATGCACTTACAAAGGAGTTTTTCAAATTTCCCACGGGATGAAAACACGAGGTAAATAATTAAGACTATAATTAGTAGATAATATTCCTAGAGGATCATGTAGGTGCTCTAAGAAGGGATTTTCCGAATTTCCCACGGGATAGGCAATAAAAACCTTATACTTGGAGACATGAGTGGATGTGTGGAGTGTGTCGTTACTCTGACGTTATGTGCGCGGACGAAGTCGCGGGGAAAAACTAGTTGTACATAAAACACAACACACACAGTACAGTACAGTAGTAGTGGTTTTAATAAAAATTAAGTGAGTTTAATTTACTGTGCCATGGCACAGCGCATGCCGCGACTAAATACGAGTATCCGTTAACTATCCAAATCGATCATAATAACTGCTTACCCAAATGCAGTGGACCTTCGGCTGGCCAAGTGGAGTGCAGCAATCACCACGCTGGCTAGGTGAAATTTTATATCATAAAAAAGTAATTAGTTTCAGAAGAATTTATTAAAATGACTGAATATTTCATGGAATGTTTGACATTTGGAAAAGTCTTAGGAATCATGTTATAGGCGATGCGGTTAGCAACCCATCACTATTTTGATTTCCCTTTCCACCTTTACGCCCCAAATAATGCTAAACGTAGCCTAAAGATCTTTTTACCTTACCTCAAGCTCTGTCTACCACGTAAGCGATAAAGATGTGACTTGTGTATGTATTATACCTATATATGACTGATAAAAAATAATAATGACGAAACAGAGTTGTAGACTTTTACAGTGAATTGCGATATTGAAAAATTAATTTTTTAATCAAAACTTCATCGGGTTAAAATTGGTTTGGTCACATGTCCGCACAAGGGGTCGGCTCAGCGAGGGCGGGCGGCACGAGTGCGTGGGCGGCGTCACAGGGCGCCACGCGAGACGGCACTTGCCGCGTGCACAGCGCGTGCTTTCATAATACATACACAAATCACGTCTATATTCCTTACGAAACAGACAGAGCCTATGGTAACAAGGCCTAAAGGCCACATTTAGCGTAACTGTGGGCGTGTGTAGGTGGAAAGGAATCAAAATAGTGAAGGTTGATAGCCGCATCGCCTATAACATGATTCCTAAGATTTTCGCCCATTCCCTCGATGGGATTTCCCCACCTGCGCCAGCACAGAAGATTCAAAGATTCAAAGATTCAAAGATTTATTTGTCCAACATAGGTAAATTACAGGGTGTTACGTATATTACTATTTGTATCACTATGTGGCGCTTTGGGGCATACAAATTTGTTTGGATGCATGCTTATTATAAATTACATGCAGCATACCTTAAAAAAGAAAACAATTTTTTACTTAGTAAATAACAAGTTTAATAACAAGAAGCAACTGTATATTTTGTATTATTTCCTTACTCCCAGACCAGTATAAAAGTAATACATAATAAGTTTTGTAAATATTGTGTGCCTACTTTACTTAAATCACAATTTTATTTGCTTCCCTTCTGGCATCCGAAAAATTGTCGAATTGATAAATGATTTTTTTGGCCAGTTTCGCCAAAACTAACAAACAGCATAGCACAATCAATTTTCGAGGGTTTGAACAGATCACTAGTAAATAAAATACGTACTCATAGGTAGTTCTTTCCGCCTAACAACGCCTTTGAATCGAGCCTCTCCATTCCAACTATTAATTACACGTTGATTAATCGAGCAATCAAACGTCGCCTCAATCGAGGGCCAATCAAATAACGTGTAGTTGATTAAAATACGTTCCATTTGTCTCCGTCGGGGGCAGCTAATAAGGCGGGCGCCCACTAATGGGCCGCAATCGGAGGCGATAAATAAGAAAATTGGTGACCCAAGCACGGGGCATTAATTGGCATGTGGCGGTGACGCGGCGGCGGCTCCGAGCGTGCCCCGCCGGTGTCCCCCAGTAGCGGTTAATGTGGGCAACTAGCAGGTTACGCGCGGGGTTTACTTTCACGCTTGGATTTGGTGCCTTACTGTTTAGGTGTTTAATTGTAATTACTATTAAAAAAACCCATACATACATTTCTTCCATGCTGGTCTGGAAGTAAAGAAAAAACGTAGAATGTACCAGTTGCTTCTCTTCCCGCGCAGATGGTAAATGCCCATCGAGGGAATGGGCGAAAATTTTAGGAATCATGTTATAGGCGATGCGGCTAGCAACCCATCACTATTTTGATTCCCCTTTCCATCTATACGCCCACAATCATGCTAAGCGTGGCCTTAAGGTTTTGTTACCTTAGGCTCTGTCTACCCCGTAAGGGATACAGACGTGATATATGTATGTATGTATGTTTGTACAGCCGCATCGCCTATAACATGATAAAAAACCCCCACGAAAGAAAGGCTAATTTTGGAAAAGAGCTTATCTTATACTCTTTAAACCACTGGACCGATTTTTATCAAACATAGCTTAGAAGCACCGCAAGGAAACTTGCTTTCGAATTAAAAAAACACATCCAAATCGGTTTATCGACTTGAGAGCCTGGGCTGATCCCCTACGATGTTATCTATTTAAATTAAGTGCTTACCAATGAACTTGACTAAATTAATAATCTTCGTAAGTGTAACCTCACACATCTCATTTGACGACCGGATAGCCTAGTGGTTAGTGACCCTGACTATGAAGCTAGAGGTCCTGGGTTCGAATCCCGGTAGGGGCAGACAGTTGTATGATGAATACGAATGTTCGTGCCCGAGTCATGGACGTTGTATGTATTTATCTACATTAATATAAGTATGTTTATCCGTTGCCTGGTACCCATAGTACAAGCTTTGCTTAGTTTGGGGCTGGGTCAATTGGTGTAATTTGTCCCGAGATATTTATTTATTTACATAACACAAATCTATGGCACCACTTTGTTGCATTTCAAAGACAATGTTGCATTGCTGATTTGTTTCAATTAAAAAATTGCCGCGGATGACGTAAATTGAAATGAATATTAACAAAATACCAGTCTGACTTAATTACCTAACTACTTTTGAGATACCGTAGTGTACTTCAGGACCGCTATAATCACTGTGCTATTTCGGCTCGTCCCTTATTACCGACCTCTTTTTCCTGGTGGTTTAAAATAGACATGCCTAGCTGCAGTGCTGGGTCACATACAGCGACATAACGGGCCGCTAGTTGGATCGGAAAAAACACGGAGCAGCCCGCGAGCTCACCGCCGAACACCGAACAAAGTGCCACCGCTTTTGATTGTTTTATTTCACACTAGCTGTTGCCCGCGACTTCGTCCGCGCAGAATTATTATAAATATAGCCAGCCTATGATACTCACAAATACTGTGGCTTTCTATTGGCAAAAGAATTTTCAAAATCAAAAGCGTCACTCGGAATCGAATATATAATTCCCGTTTTTTCCTTATCCCGTGGGAATTTCCAAAAATCCTTCCTTAGTGGATACCTACATTGTATAAGATATCTATGTGCAAAATTTCAAGTCTGTAAGTCCAGTGGTTCGGGCTGTGCTTCAAAATCAAAAGCGTCACTCGGAATACATACATACATACATACATACCGTCACGCCTCTTTCCCACAGGGGTAGGCAGAGACTACTTTATTCCACTTGCTACGATCCTGACATATTTCTTTCGCTTCATCCACAGTCATCAATCTCTTCATACATGCTCGTCGGTTTCGGGTACTCTTGACCTGACCTTTTTCCAAAACGTCTCCTATTTGGTCTCGGAACGTCCGTCTAGGCCTTCCCCTCCACGCAACCATTCGCACTCCCCATATAGATCTGTTTAGTTAGTCTACTTTCATCCATCCGCTCTACATGCCCAAACCAACTAAGCATACTTTTTTCTATCCTAGTCACTATATCCTCGTCACTCGGAATCGAATATATAATTCCCTTTTTTCCTTATCCCGTGGGAATTTCCAAAAATCCTTTCTTAGTGGATGCCTACATTGTATAAGGTATCTATGTGCAAAATTTCAAGTCTCTAAGTCCAGTGGTTTGGGCTGTGTTATCCCGCGGGAACTATGCAATTTTCCGGGATAAAAACTATCCTATGTCCTTTCCCGGGACTCAAACTATCTGTATACCAAATTTCAACTAAATCGGCCCAGCGGTTTAAGCGTGAAAAGGTAACAGACAAACAGAGTTACTTTCGCATTTATAATATTAGTAAGGATTTTAATCAATGTGTGCAGTTATACTCCATTTAAGTATTAGACTGAAGGAAAAATGGTTCTTTATAGTAATAAAACTACTAAACACTCTCCCTGCGTATTGTACCTATCGCTGGCTTATATTGTCATCCAATCCTCTATTAATAAGTTCTGTTCCTCTATGGCTTGATCCAAACCTGGGATGGTCACGGCATTGAATGAATGTTCGTAAAACCAATCTCGAACCCGAGATTACATTCGAATGTGCCGCTCACCATTGGACAGAGCACTCGCTCAATTTCCGCCTAGAACGTTTCTGAATTAGCTTAGTACCTTTCGTCCGTTTTTGAAACGACCACTTGAGACGATCATTGGCAATGTCGACGTCTAGAAGAGAACATTTATCTTGTAAAATCTGTTCGCCATTGAATGGATGAAAGGGCCATTGTGTCCTCTAACTGATTACTGCAGGTAATAGGAGTGAAAGTATGGCCCACAATGGCGGCCGCGCGCCGGCCTTCTGCTTTCAGGAATTTTCAAAGTTTTGGTTCATTTTACTGCCAGCAGAAACTTGATATGCCAAACAGCTCTCTAAAAATACAGTTTAGTAAAGGGCTTGAGGGACTCTTTTGCTGAAACTCTGCTGTTCGTCCGTCAGTCTGTACGGCCTTTTGTTAGTCATTGTTGGTGTAGCTGTGTAAATTTCAAGCGAAGAGTGTGAATGTGTGTGTTACTATGGGAACGGGCTATATTACTATGTCCTCTCACATTAGACTCGCACTTGGCCGTTGTGTGGTAGTAATTAGTTGACTTTTTAAGATTATGAACACCTGTTTGCGTTTCATAGATTTTAAATCGTCTAATGTTATGTTATAGAGGATTTTTACATTTGCAACGTTAATCAGTTTTAATTGAGCGTTTTCATAACGTATTCTTAAATAAATGGGTGAGTCTAATTTTTTGGTACACATTCCCTTTAAAAGTTTTTATTGGAGTCCGCCGAAAATTGTCATATCGACAAATTTATGTCAAAGTTCTGAAACCCGGATAGCAGTTCGATCCTGCGGCGCACCTGATAATAGTCGTAAACTTTAGGGACCAGTTCAATTCTTTTTGAACATATTTTATAATAATAATGCACTCGTAAAAATTATGAACTTGAAAGCAAATTTTGTGCCTAAAAAACATACACTATGAAGTATTTTCTTGTAGTCCGTTGTCCCCTGCAATCAATTGGAAATCATCATTGTTTCCTACGGAATGTATTTAGACCGCGATTATACTTTCTTCTTAACATTTTTTTTTTCCGAAAGCGACGGTAATTAGTATTAAAAAAAAATTACATGTATGTTAGTTGTTTACCTTTTCGATTTCTCTTCAGACCCGCCATACCCCTTTTTTTTTAACGTGTGGAAAATGCGCCTATGCATTCCCGCGCTCGGGGCAGCAACGGGGGTATGACGGGCTCTCCAACTCGCCGCTGCCTTCCCTATGGAAGGAGGGGAGAGGCCTACCGTCTAAAAACACACACGTTCCCTCCTGGCCATGGACTGTGAGCGTTACGGGAGCACTAGGTGTCACCGCGACGCCCACTGGCCGCCCCGGGATGGGGCAGATGGCAACGGCACCGTTGAGTGCGGGTTGCCATACCCCTGGCACTACCCCTGGGGGTAGGGTGCGACTGAACCATACCACCTTAGTAGTGCTGGGATTTGAGAAATATCCTATTCCTACTAGGCTCCTATTCCTGGGTGGTTTGACTATCGGGCATAAGAAGCTGCCTAACTAACTTAACCTACATAATACCCGTAGCTCACAGCACTACGGTGGTATGGTTCAGTCCTACCCAGCCCCCAGGGGTAGTGCCAGGAGTACGGTGGGTCTTTAACCCTTTGATTTTGAAAGCAAACACTACAACGAAGTTTGACTTAACATGCTGAGCGTAAGATTTGGTTCAAAACCGTGGATCGTTAATATAAATACCTCGTTGGCTCAAGTTTTGGAGCGTTTTGAAATAACAGCCGGTGAATTTTCACTTCGCTCGCCGCGACGAGAGCTCTTTTGACTAAACTATTCATACGTAGAGCAGGATCGCTAGATCACGATGGAATATATCACGTGAATTGTACGAAGTTAGTTATTTACAGTTTTAAGTGATTCACCGTTAATACATTAGTCTTGTTTCCTACGGGATGTATTTAGACCGCGATTACCTTCGAGGTGCTCCCGGTCTTTCGACGCAGTTGCAAGTGGCCCATCTCTGATTCAGTCTACCTGCGTGACCGTGGTGCATGCAACAGCGCCGATATATTAGATAATCGCGGTCTTCATCCCGTAGAAAATATGTCTGTATTGTCATAGATTCCATAACTCCTTTAGTTTTCTTAATACAAAGTTTTTATGCTGATTGTACCTAACCTAGTTGATTGTTGTGTTGCTATCGCGGACCTCTATAATAATGTGCAAAATTATATGTCAATCTCGCCAGTAGAAGTGTGTTAAATTTCACTTGCAAGATTCCAAGAAGACTCGGCAAAGTGAAGAAACACGTAATAAGGTAGTCAAAAAGCCTGTATTCGCGTCAGGTATATAAACAATACTGTCTCTTCTTAGACAGAGCTCGCGTACTTACTTAAATCTGTATAATAATCCACTACCTACTGAAAAATAATTAAAGACAGTTTTAGTTCTAACTTTCTGTAACGCACCGGAAAGTATCGATTGAATCTTTAAGGGAATGGTTAAAATTAAGCATTGCTATGAAAAACTGGCCAGTTTTTAGGCATCGGCCGTCGATTTCATTGCGACCACCAGCAGCTCGTTAACAATGAGCCTTTGATTGGGCAATGTTGCTTGGAATTGCTCAATCAGCCACTTTTTATTCGATTAAACGCATTATTATGTAAAGTTATGGGGATGAAATGGGTTGATCGCTGTTACCTGGCATATTTGCCGCACCCACTCGGTATTCAATATTCAGCTCTACACGTCTGGCAAGCCAAGCGTGGCAAACACGAAGGATGCGTAATCGGCCATGAAACTAGTTTCCCGGCTGATGATTTGTGACAGACTGCCTTTGTTGAACTTTCATTCTAGTCAAAACTGGTTAAGCACTTTGTTCTATTTTACTCCAAGTAAGAAACAAATGACCATGACGGCAATAGCAGTGAGTGTCGCTGTCTCTGTCCCGCAGGACGCGGCAGGCGCGGCGGCGCGGTCCTGTCGCCGGTGCGGCTCGTACGGGCCGAACGTGTGTACAAACACACTCGGCTCGAGCCCTCGACTCGGCTTGCGTAATCAATTTTACCCTTGTCGGTGCTTAATTTACCTTTACCCTCGCCACAGCTCACGGCTAAAACAGTTGCGTATTTACGTGGCTTCTAGTTTCAATTCCTAATGTTTTGTGGCGACGAGAACGAAAAAGTCTGTCATGTTCATAATTTATCCACCAAGGTAATTAGCGTCGATCGTTAGACATTTTCACCAAACTAAATGCAATTGTAAACATAGACCTAACAAAAAATAACAGTCTCAGCACTTCCTATTTTCTAACGTTGTCAATATGTTGACAGGGTTTTTCAGCTCTAAAACTAAATATTAGCTTGCCACATTGAACTATTCTGAATGAGAAAAACGAATTGAAATTGATATTTCATTAAAGGTACGAAAGGGCTCAAATAAACTAAATTTAGGAAAGCGCAGTTCTTAATCAACCCGTGTTTTTGTCTTGAGTTTGATTTGTTTGTTTTACCTCCGTCGCTGGTACCTAAGACGAGTGTCTCTACTTAACAACTAGCCAAAAAATAATGTATGAAGGGATCGAGAATGTGGATGAAGAGAAAGAGATACGTCAGGATCGTAGTAAGTGGAACAAAGTAGTCTCTGCCTATCCTTATGGGAAAGAGGCGTATGTATGTATGTAAAAACAATGAGACGAGCTAAAATACCGACAATGATTTTATTATCTTAATAAGCTTCGATGGCATAGAGTCGTCACTTTACACTATTTTAGCCAGCCTTCGAGATACTGGTAGGATAAGAAAGCAGTTAGCGATTATGCGAGCGAGTAGCGGGCTAGGTGTCTCGCTTGCTGCGGCTGAGCTTGCGGCGGATGCGCTCGACGTAGGCGGCGACGACGTTGGCGAGCAGCGGCAGCGAGAGCGACTTGTCGTCGTCGCGCACGCCGACCGCCGCGCACAGCTCGCTGCGCGCGCGCCGCGCCGCCGGCAGCGCCGCCTCCGACGCCATAACCGACGCTGACCACACACAATTATTACATAACGCAGTTATTAGCACTCATACCACTTTATAGCGGGTCACACAAATATAATTAAGAAACAAACAAACAAACACAAATCACGTCTTTATCCCTTACAGGGTAGACAGAGCCTAAGGTAACAGGTACCTACAGGTCACATTTAGCAAGATTGTGGGCGTATAGGTGGAAAATGGAATCAAAATAGTGATGGGTTGCTAGCCTCATCGCCTATGACATGATTCCTAATATTTTCGCCCATTCCCTCGATAGGCTTTTACCATCTGCGCGGGTAGAGAAGCAACTGGTACATTTTATGTTTTTTCTTTGCTCCCAGACCAGCATGGAAGGTTAACGGCATTTTATATATTTGTTATGGCGCTCCTACACTACTTCAAGTTTCAAGTGTCAAAAAATGACGTTTGGTAGGTGAGGAAGGTGGTGACGTGAGGAAGACAGGGGTAAATTTTTGACCCTTGCAATTTGAAACTTGAATTAGTAGTGAAGGAGCGGCATTATAGACCGACCGCTTATATGAGTCCTCGCCCGCGCGGTGCGAGGGCGCGGGGCGGGACGACAAAGTCCCAAATGGTCCCATCGGAAGACCAGCGCTGGCTGCAAGGCCAGCATTATGCTGAGATGAGACCATTTCGTGATATAATATGTCCTTATGTTTTTACCTCTTTTTCTTGTCTTTGTAACTTATCTATGTCACGAATAAATGTTTTCTTTCTTTCTTTCTTTCTTTCTTTCTTTCAAAGGGAGCCGAGAGAGGTGCGGGCGGCAGGTGCACTACCCGCCCGCACCTCTCTCGGTCCCCTTTGTCATCCTTCCCCGCTCCTTTGTGCCGCGCGGGCGAGGACTCATTTAAGGGAACGGTCTATAGGAAAGTCTGTGTAAATATCCCTGCAAAGTACCTTCTAGGTAGGATATATATATTTTTCTTTTTAAGTTGTAATAATAATACGAACAGGCAGCCAGGGATTTACAAGTGATAAATTGATGACAGCAATGAACTACAACTGAGATGAACCAAAAGGCCCTAGTGTGGACGTGGCGTTCCGCGCTCGCGAGCCATAGGGTTATTGGTTACGTGTAACAGTTACGGTTACTGCTAGCAGATGAGTCTCCGGCTTAAAAGGCCTTTCGTTCACAGTACTGTAGGCAAACGACACGAAGTTGATGGCGACCTGTGTAGAGGTAGCCGTTCCACTCGAGGTATTCGCGCACCAGCTCGTTGACGAGCAGCACCTCAGCGGAAGGCGGGGGCGCCGCCCCCCCGCCGCCCTCCTGCCGCTCCTTCAGCAGCTCCGTCACCTTCGCACGCGTCTGTGGATAACATACATAATCACTGCATATTATGAAACAAAGCCCTCCGCCGCGACTGTCTGTTCCCGATAAGCTGACAAACTTGTGAACGTATTTGCATGACTCGTTGAGTTTTTGTGTAAATTGGACGAAATGTAATGATTATTGTAGGGATACAAATTTTAATTCTGCGCAGATGAAGTTGCGAACCAAAACTTGTATAGTTTGATATTGCCTACCTACAATTGTAGATATTTCATAGATCTCATGAAATCAATACACCAGAATATCCCCAGCAATTAGCTAATCGTGAGAGTAAGCATGAGCAAACATGAATTAATGTCCATGCCATGTCCTTTATCCATAGGTATTACGTATATCTCAACGGGCCGGTCTAGTTCGCCGGATTCGTGTCGCACGGCGTGTCGTTCCGACAAACACCTGACCTCAAGACGCAGCACACTTTTCATTACCTCTGCTTGTATTTTGTCCAAATGCCCGCTCTTCTTTAGTAGTTTTTTGATCGCATCTAATAGTTCTCTTTCCGAAGTCTCTTTGGACACGTTCATTTTTGTAAATCGTGGTAAAATAATTATAAATTTGTATGTTTACGATTAGGTTCGGACGACAAGTATCAAGTAGGGCTTCAACGCTGTCAAAATTATCTCTAGCCAGTAATACTTAGCAATGAAGTTGTCCCAAAATAGTTTGTATACTTAAAAGTATTTTGTTTGTAGTTGTAGTGTTGTAGTTGAGAAATTGGTTGAGGAATGAAAGCAAGGCCTAGCCAAAACAAATGACATGTATCGCTAATTTCATATACCAATTTTAAGCTTCAAAGTGTTTTTATGATAGAGTTATTAAAACTCCTGCATTGTCGAGGATGTGCAGCCCTGGCTGGGGGGCGCCAGTAGCCACCGCAATTGCAATCCAACTCGACTCCTTAAGTGATTCGATTCCAATAATAGCGGTTTAAATTGAGAGACAATTTCGCAAAGGGCTCGAGCTCGCGTGCCCCTAACGACTCGCTCCTAAATTCCACCACTAACCTTCAATACCTCCTATCACAGTCAACTGTAACCATAAAAATCAACCTTAAGCTGGATAGTTAAAGCTCAAAATTAATTCAATCGCCAAAGCACTGTACGAATTTATAAAATTTACCCGGTAATTGCAGTCGTAACAGGCAATATTTCAAAATCAAATCAGTCCTTAAAATGGCGGTGATTTAAAGCAATAAATTGGGGGATTGCAGCAGCGGATGATTTTGCATTTGTTAGTTTTTTACCTCCAAAACATAAATTTCTTGCAGCGATTCACCGCCGCATTTCACCTCGAACTAAGAAAATTTCAATGGAATCTGATAGGTACTTGATGCAATTTTCCTTGTAGCTTTTTACATTAGTGTAATTAATGTGTAGCATTGAATTTTTCGTATAGTATTTTGCCCTAGACGCATTTCGCCGCGATCGATGTTTGTTTGGGACTCTAATTAATTTGACGCGTAATGTTTGCACTAGTTATTAAAATTTTGTATTTTATATACGTGTTTTGTCCCGCAATTTCATAATTTAAGTGCTATCAAACTCACTGAAATATTATCTTTGTGACTAATCGATATAAATAAAAATGAATCTCCAAAATGTATGTCCGGCATAACTTCCGAAAAACTGGATCTAATTAAATAATTATTTTTTTGGTGTGGTCGTTATTGCCAGGACAAGGTTCAACATATTTTTTTTTGAAAAAAGAAGTTGGAACGGGAGCAAAGCCGCGAGCAACAGCTAGTAAATAATAAACAGAGAATACTATGTCATTGCAATAGAGGTGAAAAGCGACTAAAAAAAAACCACGATTGAGACACAACGCGTTAGTTAAATGCACGATCGAGTTGAAATGCGACTGAAACTTATAGCGGCTGAAAAAATAAACGATTGTGGCACAACTCGATAAATAAATATGCGAAAGATTCAAAGATTCAAAGATTTATTTGTCCAACATAGGTAAATTACAGGGTGTTACGTATATTACTATTTGTATCACTATGTGGCGATCGAGGTGTAAAGCGTTTCGGTGAATGAAAGGCCTTACAAACGAGATTTTGAGCAAATCCATTAGGGTTGTCGTGTCGCACATCTAACGTCTCGGCACTGCATCCGCGCCGCCTCACCGCATCGGCTCGCCGTCAACCAGACGTCAAGCACACGCAAGCAATGTTTCGATGCCGATATGTACGTTACAGTATGGAACTCACAAAGAATTCTGGCCGGCTCGAGTTGAGGCGGGGCGGTTACGTGTGCGACAACGTGCAATACGCGATATTTTAACATTCTTGTTTGGTAACGTCACTTGTAGGTACTCGTATATTTATGGTCCAAGTTGCAACACCGGACTGAAAGTTTTGTAGACGGCGAAACGGCCAGAAGCCACGGCCCCTGTTTTTGGCGAATGAATTTAAAAATCTGTACCGTAAAACGTGGTAAGTAGGGACCAAATTGAAGTACAAACCTCGTTGAAAAAATCATATGTGGCAAGTTGATTTTTATACATAAAAAATGTTCCGACGGTATAAATTTTATTTTAATAATGATTACCTATGAATTCATAGTTTAGACAAAAGACACTAATATATAGGCTCATCTACTTAAAAGTTAACTGGTAGAGATCCCTTATAGGGATAAGTTCGTCTTTCTACATATATTCATTTTTTGTGCATTGTGTCAGCTTCTTTATATTTGTACAATAAAGTAAGTAGGTAAATAAGTAAATGCGTTTCGCCGGTTCGAGTTAAACAAACTTTTAACATGGGCAATGAGGTTTTACATCCCGTTGGCGTAGCCATATGGTTAGATTGCTCCCGCGGCCTGCTACGTGGAACTCTGAAACAGTACTTTTTACGTTCCTAAGAGGCTCGAGACTGCCTGTATTTCTGCGAGAAGGAATGTCTTTTAGGTCATTACAGCCTCCTTATATTGGCATATACAAGGTCTCAGACCGACGAATAAAAACATTCAAACTTGATATCGGCGGCAAAGCATTGACTGTTTTTATTGATATATTATGTATGACTTTCTGCCCAGTTTCTTGCGGTGCATTCTTCTTGGCAATGATGGTCTTTCTGAATGTGCTGGAAGTTAAAAAAAAACATGTTTAAGAGCCCTTGGCCAAGAATACCTCTACCTCCAGCTCCAGAACAGACCACGCGTACTGGGCGTTGTATCCGCCGCCCGTCGCGGTTTCTCTCTCTCTCTCTCGTTCGAGTAATCCCCTTCTATGGGTGGTGTAGCACGCATAACAGAATGTCGAGGATCCGGGTTCTATTTCCGGCCATAGCTTTACGTCGTTTAGAAATATAAGTCAAAATTTTTATTTCGCAAATAGGTCTCCAAGGGCTCTCGGGTTCAGGTGTCGCAAGAAACGTCAGAAAAGCCGAAGTTTGAGATGACGTGCGTAGCCGTCGCTTGGGTAAGGCTATAAATAGGGCGGGTTTTGAAGGAATAGGATCAAACAAATCTGGTATTTCTTCAAGCGTGGATCTTTTCTCTGCTGGGTAAATTCTAAACGTGGGACGCGATTTTATCGTATTTAATTTGATATTTATTAACAAAACAGAGGTTAAAATTCTTAACTGTCTGATCAGCTTTAAATATAATATAAATAAATGGTTGATCATTGATTTAGTTTTGATTCTGACTCTGTAAGAACTTCAGTGTTGTTTGTTCAAAGTAAAGATTCCATTTTGAGTACGCTTGAGATAGGGACTCACGGGACGAGGTTCCTGGCTTTTAAACCTGATACCCAACGGTGACAACGAAAGTTTAAGAGTATAACGCCCTTCGGGGCGGGATCAGGTCGTGAGGAACGGCCTGGCGCTTGATTATACGTGCTTCGGCAGTCAAGCTATATTCCTCCCAGCGTGACTCAGGCTCCGTGTAACTGCAGGGTCAGTGCATGGGACTGGTGGCGCTGGTCTATCTGTATAATATTTATTTATTCGCACTTCTATCCCTCCGCCCTACCTCACCTGCATCCCTGACTTCGGTCGCCGGTGGGGTTATAACACATGGCGTAGGTTATAGGGTTAGGTACATAGAGGATGCCACCTCGAACCCTTAGTCAGTTTAGATTAGAAGTTTTCCATTGCACTTCGGAAAGCTACATTACACACCACGCTATTAAAGTAAATGTGAGGAAATCATCTCCTCTAGTTGTGAAAAAATATGTGTTTCATTTAGGGAGTAGATCGAGACAGGGTTTTAGGGTGATTTTGGATAATAGGGCTTGTAACTTGAGGATTTGAGTTTTGGGTATTGTTCAACTTTCACGTTTTTTTCCTTTTTGTTACGTAATGGCAACAAACATATTTTTGCTCTAACTTCCGTTTTGTATAGGGTAACACTATTTCCGGTGTGCGCCATATTGAAAAAATATTAATGTCTTCCTAGTATCCATTTTGTGACATTTTATTGTATTGTTTTAAGTGTATTTCATTTATTTTATTTTATTTGATGTTTTGTGATTGTCATAAATAAACTTTTTTTCTTTCTTCTTTCTTTCTTCTAGTATCGACCACCATAGCAGATGGATCGAACTATCGATTTACTGAGTAAAAGTCTTGTCAAATTAGACTAAAGGTCTTAGTAAAAAAGTGCTAATCCACTTCCACTTAAAAGAAGTCGTGGGCAGTGTCAATTAAGCGGTAATAAGAGAGCTCGTGAAAAAACCTGTAAGTAGGCGAAGGGCCGGTCTTGACTGAGGCCCGTAAACATCACACCACCTCTGAGGAGACCAGGTATGTGGATGAGCACTTTTACAACTTTCGTATCGTATTTTATCATATTTTTGAGTAATTATCGTTGTACAGTCTTGTTTAAAAATTAGCTTAATTGCAGTTCATGTTTTGTAATAATTTCCCAAAACTGGAATTTTATTGAAAGGTTTTGTTATTGGTTATAGTTAAAAGGATTAGCTATTCTGGATTGATTGGGATTTCATGGCTTGAATCTAAACAGAGTTATCGGTAGTGTTGATACTAAACCCTATAGGTATAGGTAGCCGGGAAGGTCTTCCTTCTTTTTGACTTGAAGTACAGATAGTCAACCATTATTTTGGAACACCAGGAGACACCTACATCTGTCGCTGTAGAAGTAAGCAAGGCCACATCTATTGAAAAGCACAATGAGCTTGAACTGGACAGAAACGAAGACGCTGTCGAGGCTCCAGCTACTAGCAGTGATGAGGCAGAGTTTGAAGATGCGTGGCAAGAAGTGCCTGGACAAGAGGAAACGAGAGAATTGGAGGAGGAGAGTGAGGAGAATGTTGGTGAGATCGTGGAGTAGTTAGCTAGACACGGTATGTTAAGATGCGATGTTCATGTCTGGAGTGTACTGCAAATACCTCAGAATGCGTTTCGGTGTCACACAATCTGCTTGAGTTGGATTCTCTAAGCTTCTGGAGACCACACTCACTGCGTACGCGATGTTATAATTTGCATCAACTATCAAGTATGCCAGCGCTCTCACAACTTGTCTGTAGTATGTCAGGAAGTAGTCTTCAATCTTCTCTTGTTTTTGAGCTGCATCTTCCTTTACTATTGGAGTGGTAACCGGTCTGCACTCTTGCATTCCAAACCGTTTTAAAATTTTCTTCACGTGAGCTGTCTGACGTATACTTACATCACCACCTTCTATGATTTCTATCTCTATTCCCAAGAAAGAAGAGATTGGTTTCGTCGTGATTTTGAACTTTCCTCTTACTTGCTCAAGGAACTTGCTCAATCGCTTCTTTATTTGACCCAGCAATCAAGCCACCATCAACAAAAAGAGCTACAATTAACTTTCCAATAGAGTTCTCTCTCTTGAATAGGCATAGATCAGCCTCACTAACTTCAAATCTAATTTCCTTGAAGAAATCCAGTATAGCCTTGTTTCAGCAACAAGGAGCTTGCTTTAATCCATAAAGACCCTTTCTTAGCATGCAAACTCGACCCTGTACGAAAGTCTGTACGAAATCGAGACTAGTTAATATTCAGCTAATATTAAAAATGCTGAAGTGACTGTCTGTCTGGTACGCTTTCACGTTTAAACCACCAACACGATTTTAATAAACTTTGGTACCTACTGAAGTTTTGTGATTTATTAAGTTAGAAGCCTGAACCTTTCTTTGTAGTCTTTAGATATCAATAAACACATCTTTCAGATATTTTTTAAAGGTGTGGGAGGGGGGGGGGGGGGGAATAAGTTTTGACGGTTATTATGGTAGGTAGTTCTAATGCACAGCCCATGAACCTAGCAGGACGAAATTTTGCACATGGGTTCCTCTACACATACTAGTTTAATCTATCTATATCTGTCTATACATTTAACAAAATTGTAACTGGTTTATCACCCTACATAGGAAATATTATAGAAAAAAAAATTTGAGAGGTCTTTACAGGTGCTATAGAAACAAAAAAAAAAAAACATTTTTTTCGAATTTTTGTCTGTCTGGATGTTTGTTCGCGTACCACGCAAAAAACACCGGGTCAATCCGAATGCGGTTTTCTTTGTTGTAGGCATTGCTAAAAATCTAACTTAAAATCTGACGTTTTGTTTACCTCGATGTTCTACCTAGAAATTGAGATATAAACAAAAAGTGGGGGGGGGGGAGGTCATAATTTTTTTTTTTAAATATTATTTGATGGGATACCAAATGAAAGAGAAACAAGTATTGAGTTCAAAAATGTAGTATGTAATAATTATAGTGATGTAAACACAGAGTCGAAATATTATACAAAACTATTATATTATATATTATAGTACGGTAGTCGGACTGTTGGCGGTTGCCGATCGTATCAACTTGAAGTTGCACCAGTCAGACGAACATTGCGCTGCTGCGCGGACGCATTCTAAACAGAGCTACGTGATTATATGACAGAATGTAAATTTCATCATTCCGTCATTTAATTAAGTAGTAATGATTAGTACCTACATCACAATCAACGAAGCGGCAAGAAGCGGATGTCAGCTGCCGCTCTTAGAAGGTAATTAAGTATTTAACAACTACCTACTATTGAGCGCGTTTACCTTCTTTCTAATGTAAAAACACTAAGTTTAACCACGGTGTTGTAATTCTTTCTAATATAATAACACTGTTTAACCACGGTGTTGTAATTCTTCCTTATGTAAAAACTACTAAGTTTAACCACGGTGTTGTAATTCTTTCTAATATAAAACACTAAGTTTTACCACGGTGTCGTAATTCTTTCTAATATAAAAGCACTAAGTTTAACCACGGTGTTGTAAGTCTTTCTAATATAAAAACACTAAGTTTAACCACGGTGTTGTAATTCTTTCTTATGTAAAAACCACTAAGTTTAACCACGGTGTTGTAATTCTTTCTAATATAAAACACTAAGTTTTACCACGGTGTTGTAATTCTTTCTAATATAAAAACACTGTTTAACCACGGTGTTGTAATTCTTTCTAATGTAAAAACAATAAGTTTAACCACGGTGTTGTAATTCTTTCTTATGTAAAAACCACTAAGTTTAACCACGGTGTTGTAATTCTTTCTAATATAAAAACACTAAGTTTAACCACCATAGTTTAGTTTAGTTTCTACCATGCTGGTCTGACTGGGAGCAAAGAAAAAACATGCAATATACCAGTTGCTTCTCTACCCGCGCAGATGTTAAGAGCCCATCGAGGGAATGGAAATGGAAAATCATAGGAATCATGACTGTTATAGGCGATGAGGCTAGCAAACCATCACTATTTTGATTTCATTCTTCACCTATACGCCCACAATCTTGCTAAATGTGGCCTGTAGGTATCTGTTACCTTAGGCTCTGTCTACCCCTTAAGGGATAAAGACGTGATTTGTGTATGTGTATGTATGTGTAAGTTTAACCACGGCGTTGTAATTCTTTCTAATATAAAAACACTAAGTTCAACCACGGTGTTCTAATGGTGTTATCTCAGTGGTAAGCGAATAAGGCGCATAGATGCATGTCATGCATGCCACTGCAGCCAGCGCGGGGCGAGTCGCAGCCCTTGCCGGCGAACCGCGCCACCCGCGATCGCATCACATCCGCCACTCGCCAGTTCGCCGCGAGCCGCCGTCGCGAGCGCACGTCGCCACGTTCGCTGCACACCCCGCGAACACGTTCACTCGTTCAGTGCTAGTGAAATAGGTACAAGTGGACCTAGATGTGATACACCCAAACATGAGTGACTTACTAGAACAGTAGAACATTCCTAAGGTCAGTACGGTATTATGCAAATATTTAACCCTTTTTTTTACAATTTGTCAACATTTTGTTGATTAGAGTTTTTTTGGGGCTCAGCTTAATTCGGGTGTTGTTTGCTCGCAAAACCCTGTTTTGGTGCCAGATGCTCTTCGCCGCGGTTTATTTTTTTATTAAAATTATTGTATTTAAAGTATTCAACTTAGTATGCTTTATGATCTCCTTCAATTCTTTTGGACAAATCTGTACTCTGTAAAAGAGTACAGTGAAACGAATTTAAATCGACATTGAATGTTTCCTTTGTACTTTACTTTGTATTTACCATATTGTTTTTTATCGTTTTTTTTATTGTGTGACATTTTATCGCATTTTATAATTTCATTACATTGTTTTTATTTTAGGTAGTTTTGATAGGTAACTATTGAATTTGATAGTTATTTAATGTTATTGGGTTAAAGTGGGAAATATATATGTAACTTACAAATAGTCATAAATTAATCTATATATCTATCTATCAATACTAGGTAAAAGTTTGCCTGTTATCTCACAAACAACGACAAAAGGTGAGAAGGGCTTCGGAGCGCTTAAACATTTTAGTCGTCTGACGACCTTGTGCTACGGGCTACGAACGGCGTAGCCTTGTGGTGCGTAGCTTCGTAGCACCCACCGTCGTAGCCATCCGTGATCTCATTTGATACATACACGCATAATCACGTCTTTGTTCTTTAAGGCTTACAGAGCCTAAAGTAACAAAGGCTAAAGGCCACGTTTAGCATGATTGTGGGCATACAGGTGGAAGGAGGAAACTTCCCGCGCAGATGGTAAAAGTTCATCGAGGGAATGGGCGAAAATCTCAGGAATCATATTAAAGGCGATGCAGCTAGCAACCCATCACTACTTCGATTCTCCATTCTACCTATACGCCCACAATTATACTAAACGTGGCCTTTAGATTCTGTCTACCGCGTAAGGGATTAAGACGTGGTTTATGTACGTATGTATGTATAAAAGAAATTGAATAAAAACGTTGCTTTTTAATGGAAATGGTTTACGGACGACTTTCATCAATTAATTGACTTTCATCTAGGTAACGAAGTTAAATAAATACGTAAATATGTTTGCTTCGGCCTACGTATCGCTAATTAGAGCGATATGTTTCTAAAGGCTCGGAACCAGTTTAATAAAAAGCGATGGAACGACACACACACACATACATTCTTATACCGTCACGCATACTAACATACCTCTTTCGCGTCACCCACAGTCATCAATCTCTTCATACAAATGCTCCTCGGTTTAGGGTACTCTTGGCCCCTTTTGCCAAAACGTCCCCAATTTGGTCACGGAATGTCCGTCTAGGTTTTCCCCTTCCAACGCACCCATTCACACATTAGAAGCCGAGGTTTATGTAACCCAGAATTTTTCAACCTGTGGATCACGACCCACTGGGGGTCGCGAGAGGTCGCGAATACTACAATAAAGTTGCTAATTATGCTAATACATAAATATGTTGCACATGGTCTGGGAGCAAAGAAAAAACATAGAATGTACCAGTTGCTTCTCTTCCCACCCCGATGGTAAAAGCCCATCGAGGGATTGGGCGAAAATCTTAGGGATCATGTTATATAGGCGATGTGGCTAGCAAACCATCACTGTTTTGATTCCCCTTTCAATCCATACGCCCACAATCATGATAAACGTGGTCTTTAGGTTTTGTTACCTTAGGCTCTGTCTACCCCTTAAGGGGTAAAGACGTGATTTATGTATGTTGCGCATTGATTGAATATCTATATATATAAAAGAAAGTCTTGTTAGTTACACTATTTATAACTCGAGAACGGCTGAACCGATTTGGCTGAAATTTGGTAGGGAGGCAGCTTAGAACCAGGAGACGGACATAGGATACTTTTTATCCCGATTTCCCCACGGGATTGAAAAATTCCGAAATGTTGTACTAATAAAGCTACAGACATTAAATTTAGCATGCCTACACATTATTCCTTGATTAGTATAAAGATGCACTTACAAAGGAATTTTTCAAATTTAAGGCGGAACAAAGTTCGCCGGGTCAGCTAGTTTGTAACATGAATAAAAGACTTACATAAAAACAGCGAAGTGTCGGGGGGTCGCGAAATGTTTTTTCGTATTAGGCGCGGTCATATCATGACAAAGTTTGAAAAATACAAATTTAATCTCTGTTTCAATTTATGAAGGTATATATATATCTGACAATTGAACTGTTAGTTTTCACGAAAGTTTTGACAGTAAATAAATACAAAAGGTTTTAGCAGGCTAAGGAAGGAATTGTGGCCGACGGTATCGATGGCGCTATTTCTTTTTTAAAAATTGATTGAAGTGTGGCCCCTGTCAGGAATAGCTGAATCGGTAAATGTCAATGGTTTGTGGCCTCATATCTGGTAATCACTCCAACTTCCAGCCCTCTATCCTGAACTGTCACTGAGATAATGTCAAAAATGTATTTTCTTAACATTTTTTTTCAAATCTAATACGTAGCAGCTAAAGCATCGAAATAAAAACACATCTACGTAGTTTGAGTGAGATTAATAATTTTATTAATATTTTATACGTGAAATATGAAAGAAATAAATGTCAATAGTATGTACAATAATGAAAAAAATCATATGAATTGATTATAGTAACTTAATTATAGTACTTTGCGGAGGTCCATTTTAATGACCAAAAATATTTAACTTGCTGCTCCGCTACTTAACGCTATAAAAAAAACTAGCAATACAAATATTATTTATCTGAGTTCAATTAAAGCTTGGCCAACAGTTATTTCGCCAATAATAATTTGCATATACTAAAAGAGTTTCATATATTCTAAATACTTCATAAAACCTTAATACTCATTTCACATTCCAAAAATAATACATGTCGTGCTAAATTTCTAAAAGAATGTCAGTTTAAGGTCTGGCCGCACAAGTGCGTAAAAGACGTCGACGGTGCGTTTACGCAACAAAATGTATGAAGAAACTGTGAGAGAACGTGACGCATGCGACACGTCACTGCGTATACGCGGTGTGGTCGCTCCTTTAACTGTATTGCTAAATAATCTGTTAAATCAAATAATAGTTTATCGAAACATTCATAACTGAAAATTAGCTTTAATGACCAAGTCCCAATCCAACTCCGTGTTACAACTGAGACATTTAGAGTCCTTTTTATTTATATAAAACTAGCATCTGCCCACGACTTCGTCCGCGTAGGATTATACATATAAACCTTTCTCTTGAATCACTATCTATTAAAAAAATCCGTTGCGTAGTTTTAAAGATCTAAGCATACATAGGGACAGACAGACAGCGGAAAGCGACTTTGTTTGATAGAGGTTAAAAATACTAAGTGTACTCGTATGTATTTGTTTTTCTGCCGACCACACATTGCCATGAAACTGATCGATGTTTAGTTCAGCTGTTAACATGTCCCATTAGTCGAATGTGTCTGTTGGTACAGTCGGGGTCGGGTTTGTTCAGCAAATCTGCCGGAGGGCTGTCAGAGCACGTCCGAGATAAACCCTCGGCTAGATCAGCGGAAATCTCTTCAGGACCTACCTTTATAATGTCCGACGTTTAGCTTACCTGTCAGGCTGCCGATATAGTAAATACTGGTCAAGTGTAGCTTCAAGGAAACTCCTCAAGTCCTAGATAACGACTACTTATTATTAGGGAGAGTTCGTCACTTTCGATTAAATAATAACTTTTATAGAAAATCGTTTAAATACAGGGTGAAAAGCCGTGAGTCGAAATATACTCAGCGGATTTTTTTTTGCCCCTTACATGTATACAAATAATACTTAATTTTGTACTGAAACTGGGTCGCATTTTGTGCCACTGAGTATTATTTTATTATTTTGATTCCCCTTTCCACCTATACGCCTACAATCATGCTAAACGTGGCCCTTAGGTCTTGTTACCTCAGGCTCTGTCTACCCCGTAAGGACGTGATTTGTGTATGTGTATGTATGTAAGTATTATTATTAATATCTCAGTCCGCATGTACGGTCAAGTGCAAAAATAAGTATCGATATGAACTTCTCAAAAATATGTCCCACGACCTTATTACGCCGGTGTAAGAGCGTATAGTACTTATTTTTGAAACTTTGACTACATACATATTATTACACTTGACTGTACTCATATGTAACTAACAATCACCCCCTTTAATTAATAAACACATAATAGATGCAATGTAAGAATTAGTGCCTAGACAAATATTATGTAAAATATGATTGTACAAAAGAAAGAATAAGCAGAAAAGAGAAATCTTAATAAAAAAGTAGAAATCAAGATCTGCTATACAGTGAAGGGGATGTGGGACTGGCTCCCGGGATTTTAGTCCGTGTGAGTCGGACACTCCAGAGCCCTCCATTCTCTGGGTCCATAACGGATTTTACCGGGGGCTGATCACCACATCCCATAAAAAAAAAAAAAAAACAATCACCCCCTTAGCTATTAAAATTAAACCTCCATGACCATTAGAATATTATAATCAACTGTATGTAGACGATTTTGCAAGAAAATAAAGTTCTGCGTACGAAACTTAGAAATAAACTCTTGTGAATTTGCTGACTTTATTTGAAGACTCACGGCGGATAATGACGCGTGCACCGTGGAAATAGCTCTACTGAAGAAATGCATTCCTACCCGTCGTCTGACGCTTAAAATAAATGTGGTTTTACCTTTCTTGCAAATGAAATTGCAACTGCCAAGTCCTGCAAATGTTAATATTGCTCAAATTATACGATTATACACTACCGTATTTGCGTGTCAGAGCCTAAGTAGTATTCAAGTGAGTTGTTACTTAAATGAAAACAAATCTTACGGTTTTAATCCAACGTTTTCATTAAATTGAAACTGGTTTTACAACCTGTGCCATAAATCACAAAAGCATGTCAGTTTGTACCATAACAGGCACGAGACGGTTGCTGCGCATGAACCCTATCCCACAACTATAGCATACCCTGCACGAGGACCGTCAAATTACGGTTTATTTAATACACGTGCTATTAAAACTTTTAAGGTTCAGGTTCGCGTGACTGTGAAAGTAAACAAAAGCGTTTGACGTTGCGGTTACGGCCGCTATAATTCCCGCTTCATTAAAATGATGAATACTAACACGATTAAGTTAATCAATATAAATTAAAATCAATGTGTGCATGTTTTCATCCTTTATGAGCTCTAAAGCGTTCAGCCGATTGTGGTGAAACTTTGGTGGGTGGTTCGGCGCCGTACTGACTACTGAAATCGTTGGGTTGCATCCGTGATAGACTGATAGTTGTGATCGCGGTGTACTCTAGCTTTGGGAATGGACCCGTAGAGAATCCTAAACGTGTCGGTGTAAAAATTCACGCGAGCGAAGCCGCGGGTTAAGGATCGTAAACCACAATCTTGTAAAGACATAGATACATACATACCGTCACGCCTTTTTCCCACAGGGGTAGGCAGAGACTACTTTATTCCACTTGCTACGGTCCTGACATGTTTCTTTCGCTTCATCCACATTCATCAATCTCTTCATACATGCTCGTCGGTTTCGGGTACTCCTGACCTGACCCTTTTCCAAAACGTCTCCAATTTGGTCTCGGAACGTCCGTCTAGGCCTTCCCCTCCCAACGTAACCATTCACACTCCCCATATAGATCTGTTTAGTTGTAGTCTTTCCAACCATTTATTTTCTCGATGACAGATGTAGTTTGATAGTTATAGTGTTGTGACCTAATAAGTGATCAGTAGATACGATATCGATCCAATTTTATTATAAATACGAGTAGTTGAGAAGTATTCAGTTATGGAGCCAATAAAACAACCGACTTGTATGCTATTTTATTACTAAGCGTGCAAAATGGCTGTATGACAGTATGTTTGTAATGAATAAACTAAAAACTACTGGACAAACAAAAAATATTTCACCATTAAAATACTAGGTGCATTATTCCTGAGTAACATAGGCAATTTTTTGTCCCGGTAAAAATTACATCGTGTACAAAGTCGCAGGAACATATCTAGTTCAATATATACAATACCGATACAATATCGATATTTCAATCATAACATCACTATTTGCATTCCCATAGAATGTAACTTTATTAAAACGTTTATTGTTTATCGTACTTTAAAAAGATATTACTGCATATCTGGACTCAATTTGTCTTAGATGCATGTTATATGGGATCAAGGAACAAAATTAGGCAGTCGTCATATTTTTTATACCTCGCATTTAAAAGTTAATTTTTGCGTAAAAAGCGCAGTTACATTCTACGGGAGCTGTCATCGAGAAAATAAATGATTGGACAGACTATAGTCTACTTTCATCCATCCGCTCTACATGCCCAAAACAACTAAGCATACTTTTTTCTATCCTAGTCACTATATCCTCTTTCACACCAGCACGTTCCCTTATCACACTGTTCCTTATTCTATCTTTCAGTGATACACCTTCCATACTCCTTAACGCTCTCATTTCTACTGCATTTATTCTACTTTCATGCTTCTTTTCTCTTGTAAAGATACTTCTATTATGTGATACAAGGTACCCAAATCATACAAAAAGAACTGCGGACGCATCCAGCCCCAGTAACTCGCGTTACTTCTTCGGCCATTACCAATCCAATTACCGGCAATAGTCGTTAGGCAAAACTTTGGCCGATTATTACAAACTATCGGTAAAAACCGGTTACACTCAACCGTTATCCGAAACTTCTAATGGGAGCCTAAATAAAGCGTGAAATAAGTAGTTGTAAGGAAGTTCCGGCATTGTTCCCATACACGCAGCGGGAAGTTCTCCGGGGCTAGCGGGCATTGTGGGTTGTTTCATATTCGTAAGCTTTAACAATCTTTGAACTACATTATTAAATATTATAGATATTTTAGGAGTTGTGGACATTGTATCTTTTGATCATTTAAGTACCTACAGATAACTTAATAAAAACCCATATTATAAACCCTGACTGAACCAGCTACTCTTTTAATTCAGTTACTTAGATTTATGTGCAAAATTACATTTGAAATGTACCATGAGCTATTCCGTGAAGGAAAACATAGTGAGGAAACCTGCAGACATCTGCGAAGCAATTCAATGGTGTATGTGAAGTTCCCAATCCTCACTGGCACTGGGCCCGCGTGGGAACTATAACCCAAGCTCTCTCGTTCTGTGAGGAGGCCTGTGCCCAGCAGTGGGACGCATATGGGCTGGAGATGATGATGACTTAGATACTAAACAAATCACGAACCAGGGCTTTTGACTTGTTACAATTTTACAAGTCTAAACCACTCGTATCAACATTGGTTGAGATATGACCAATAGGCTAGGTAGTTTAAGATTTGTGAAATTGTAATTTGTAGCTTTGAGAAAAGGGTCACAGGTATTGGTCAGACGTCTTTCCCAGAGCTCCCTTCACCAGCCGAGCCTGTGCCTTCTCGAGACCTTTGCTACCACGTGCTTAGTGTGACTTGAACCAAGTTGGCAGCCTATTTGCAAAATAAAGTTTTAATTTTTGATTTCACACCCATTGGGCCATTAGGATATATGTAGTACCTACAAAAACACCGCTATACAGACACAGAGTTCAATTCATATATTTATATTTGTAAATAAACAAAAATGTATTGCAGTTCCATTCGTGGGTTGAACGCGATTATAATGGAACGGTAACCATTATTTGTGTTTTATTCGTTTTATTATGTTTATTCGCAACTCTGGTCGTTTTGCCTGTGGGAGTCAATGACAAAACCGTAAACTTCGTTCAAACGTTCAATACAGCGCATTAAAATGAGTGACAGCGAACCACCAAACGGCTCCAGAAAGCCTTCGTTCCATTAAAAGTTTTAAAATGTCGTTGGGCGATCACTTTATTAAATCGCGCGTCATTACCGGCGGTGCTGATCGGGCAAGTTCGTGTTCCCTAATGCACTGGCATTTGTCAGGATCGACTCCCTTTGGCCTGACGTTCGACGCTCGCTCGGCTCTTAAACGTCACAACATGTCCCTTGATTGTTCCGTGTTCGTATCAGAACGTGTAACTTTTTTAACACGTGACATAACCATCTTAGCTTTATCTGTTCGACTTTAGATAGAGTACCCTTCCCTTTCCCAACCCTTCATGCTCGCAGCAAATTTTAACGTCATTGTCGCAGTAACTATCTCTAATTAGTCAACACAGGAGGCAAACTTGCTCGTAATCTGCAAAGTTTCCTGCGAGTCTGTAGCTCGGTGCAGTGAACTCTGTAAGAACCTCATTATTTATTAAAGCTACCTTCTTCTATTGGCCTTGGCTTTCTTCTATTGGCAGTTCCAAACTTCCCGTCGTTAAAACCGATGAGAACAGTACCGATGAAAGAATTCAATAGGATTTTTCTTCGGAATGCTTTAATTATAATTAACTAACACTGATGTATGAGTTAAGGTGTGGGTTCGCTTGCAGGGTTCAACAAGGAAATAAAATCGTGTGCACCGTTTGAGGGTTTATTTGCAACTGATTATTACATTTAAATTACGTTGGAATCTACGGACACACACATGCATAATACGCCGCACAAACACTTTTTGAGCTTCGTGACCAAGTAAAACGAGGTAATTTTAGCAATACGCCAGGTCCTAGACCCTACCACCTTACAGCCTATATACGTCCCACTACTGGGCACAAGCCTCGTCATACAATGAGAGGGCTTGGGCTACAGTTCCCACGAAGCCCAGTGCGCATTGCGAACTTCACGCACACCATTGAATCTCCTCGCAAAACCTGGGAAGTGTTTTGTCAAAATCTCGGTTATGGTCAAAGATATCGTTTAAGTTACTTGGTGGTACTCACGCTAAGTTTTGTAGTAAATTTAGAAGTAAAATTCTTGATTCATTTGATAGTACCTATCGTTTGAAAAACAGCGCCTTCTCTCGTCCCTGGTGAGCAGTAGATGTTCCACGGGTGTTTGCAACAGATGACGCTTGGCGACAAAAAATCGCATAGTAACATGATCACCTGACAGCTAGTAATAGACAGAAAAATTGGAAGGCTTACCTGCTTTGGGTGGTGTAGCAGTATAGCACGCATCACGGAACGATGAGGATCCGGGTTGGATTCCCAGCCATAGCTTTACTTTTCGGATTTTTCTATGTGTTCTAATTTTCAGTGTCGTTTAGAATTTTAAAATGACCACCAACCACATCTGGCAAATCGAGGTTGTCCATTCCTTCCCTTATAGAGGTAAACCTACTGTGCAGACAACACAAGTAGTGTCTTCTAGCAGTCCGCTGGGTCAGAACAAAACAATCTCCCAGAAGTAGGCATCGTCTTAATAGAACGCGAATGAGCGATCAAACATATTGAACTTGAATAGGTGACCTAACTGACAATCGCACGACACGGTCGCGCGACTCAAATGTTTGTAAATCTATTCGCGCGAACTTAGTTCGTACGAACGCGCGATCAAACGTATTGAACTAACGTATTGTGCTAACTGACAATCGCACGACGCGGTCGCGCGACTCAATCAATTCAATCAATTCGCGCGATGATCATTCGCGTTCTCGCGCGACTCAATCAATTCAATCAATTCGCGCGATGATCATTCGCGTTCTATTAGGACACCCAGTTTTTGTCATCGCGCGAACACGCGATGGTCGCGTCGCTTACTTGCGCGATGATCGCAAATTTGCGATCTATTAGGACGGTGCCGTAACTAGTTTCAGCGTTCGTTTCGAGGAGTCGCCGCGTGCAAATGGCCCTAAGACTGTTAACCCGAGGGCCGCATGGCGTGACCGGGAGTTTTAACACATTTCCAAAGCACCGTCGTTGCATAAAAGTTTACTACTCATATGGTTACAAAGTGGTTATTAAGTACATAATGCATACACTGGCTATTCGTGAAGCAGAAAAGAAGTAGCGAGAGGAGGTTTTTTTTTTGAGTTCGTACGAATGCAAAATATGCTCGAATAGTTTGTCTTTAAAATGTTACGTCGCCCCGGAACGTAAGTAGGAATTTACCGGCCGCTATGCGAGCGGAACTTTCTACTTCCTGGCCAGGGAAAGACGTAAAATTGTGTACACACCTCGGGCGGTGACAACGAAAGCCTCAGCATATTTATCGCCCTCACCTTTGGCTCGTGCGACAGTTCCTGCAATCTGAGACATTCTTTATTTCCCCACCCTGGAGGGTGCGCATTTTACAAAGACAAGCCGCATATGATTTGAGTCGTGCACTGTTCGGAACCGGATGAGAGTAGCCGAGGATGTAGTTGGAGAGGCTTTCGCCCAATAGTGGACTAGTATAGGCTGATAATGCTGATGATGATGACTGTTAGGAAGCGTGACATGGGAGCATGATTAAGTTAATCGGAGGAAAATTTAGTATATTCTCTACTGTTATTTCTCTATCGCATCATCCGTAACCGTCTTTCAATACCTTAACAATTGGCAGTCCACGACCGTTCGTTTCTCGCGGAACTTTTAGCCACGCACGCACAGTTAAACCCTAGGATCAGCTAGCGGTACCAATATTTCCAAACGGTACTTAGAGATCTTTAAAAAACGAGCTTAAATGCTCGGCAGGCAAACGAAGCGTCTAAGGCAGTAGCCCTCCAAGACTCATCAAATTGTCTCGATTTTCATGTTACCGTTACCTCTGGCCCGCGGCCATAAAACCGCGTTCGATTCACCTTTCACTGTAAACCCACACAAGCCTCGCCGCTAAAAAGAGATCTGTATCGCGATAGGATACTCGTTTATAATTCTGAATTCTGTAAAGAATCCGAATTAACGGGGTAAATCTCTGGCCCGCGATCTAATCCGGGGAATTGATGTGCTCTCCACTTTTTGCATACAAATGGCAGAGAGGCGGTGGCCTTATCGCGGTGCGGGAAGAAGGGGCGTTATTAAATACAAGCTGCGGTGGCTGCAGACGCGGGTTTGCTGCATTCAGTACACAGGGAAGCAAAAGCGTGCTATTTACCCACGGACCGAATGGAACGGAGACGACGGTATGTGCGTTTGGAGTTAGAGGTTGTAATTAAGAACAAACGTTCTTAATTAATTTATGATACGATTGTCCAAATTCCTATTAAGTCGAACTTTCAAGTTGACAGTCATTATGAAGTCCAAAGCATTTTGCAACCTTAGGGTCGCTGATATATTTGATGTATTTGCCTGACGGTGATGGAACAATGAGATTCTAGAGAATGTCTTGAATGGTAAATATAGGGTACCAGCTTTACAAACTTGCGGGTGGTGGTCTCTGTCAAGATATTGTGCAAGGTTTGTCCGGATCGCTATACTATCAGCTTACTCGCTAATCCTGCCGCCCAGCAGTACTGCTGTGTTCCGGCTTGGATTTACTGGTACATGCTTGAGGTATTCCATCCTAGCTCCCTAGGTTAGCGGGTATCTATGGGTGGTGGTGCTTACTTACCATCGGGTTACCCACTCGTTTGCATTCTTCGTAGTAGAAAAATAGCAGCCAGACTTCTCAAGGAGACGTTCCGTCTCCGCGTGGTCTCCACTATGATTGTAAACGTGCTTATATTGCCTTTACTGCGTTTGCCTTGAAAAGCTGCGTAAGAAACAATGACTGTGTTCACCTTGGGGGTCAACTTGTACATAAAGGGTGCTGGTAGTTGATGTGGAACACCATTGATCAGTTTTTCTAGTTATTGTGTATATGTACTATCTGTACTTTTATACCTACTAATATTATAAACAGGAAAAATTAAACTACTATTACTACTATTTACTAACTACCGATATGAAAAATTCTTTCACCGTTAGAATTCTACATTATCCCTAACTAGCGACCCGCCCCGGCTTCGCACGGTATATTATGCATGTATTATACATATAAACCTTTCTCTTGAATCACTCTATCTATTAAAAAAACCGCATGAAAATCTGTTGTGTAGTTTTGAAGATATAAGCATACATCGGGACATGAGGACAGAAAAAGCGACTTTATTTTATACTATGTAGTGAGTAGTGATGATGAACATAGGCTTTGTTTGATTCTACGCGGACGAAGTTACTGGCCACAGCTAGTTGTATATATTTACATAATATACTCGTAGAGGTTGTCTGTCAACCTTGTACGTCAGTGTTTTTGCATTATAAAACTTTAATAAGACATCAAGTTGACAACGCCTCGTTAAGTCGATATTTTTTGAGCTGATAAATTATGAATCTATGAATTTGTTACGCCGGCGTTTGATCGTTCCGTCCATTTAAAAGATAATAAGGACTAAACTTCTAGAACATTCGTAGAAATGTTTTAGTAAAATGAGTTTTGAAGTGGAAAATATATAGGTATATCAAATCGGGTCGCGCGCCGATCAAACGAAACGAAATATTCTTTGTGGAATAACTGTTATGTTATTTACGAAGTGATGAAAATTAATAGTCGTTTTATTCTTAACTAGCTTCTGCCCGCGACTTCGTCTGCGTAGAATCATACATAAAAACCTTCCGCTTGAATCACTCTATCTATTAAAAAAAACCGCATCAAAATCCGTTGTGTAGTTTTGAAGATATAAGCATACAAAGGGACATAGGGACATAAGGACATGGGGACAGAGAAAGCGACTTTGTTTTATACTATGTAGTGAAGAGACACCAGGCCCCTAATTTCACCAACTCGAATATCATCGGTGACCAGTGGCAATTTGAAATGCAATGTGTAGCTCAGGCTATTTAGTTTGTTGCACTGATTAATTGTCAATGAAAAGGCCTTGTTAAACGTTAAATTATTTTCAATTAGAATGTGTACACAGAGCAAGCGCACGGTAAAAGCAAGAAGAAGGAAGAGGGCGCTAGTGTTGCCGCTCTTACATTTTGTTGGTGTTGCCAACACAATGCGTATTCAATATGAAGCCAAGCGGCGTAGATTCTCGTCGATTTTGTAATTTAAACAGAATTGTCACATGTCATCGACAATTGTCGAGATGGTGAGATAGGGGTCAGAGTACTCGTTGTTGAGTGCGATGAGATATTCATCATTATCATCATCGCCAGCCTTAATGCCCACTACTGGGCACTCGTTACTCATTATTTATTATTTAAGTATGAATTTCCACGCAATTTACTTTAATGTATTTGTTTTATAATTATAACCTTCGATGGTCAAATAGTGACTGTTACCAAGGCCGTGGTTTAGCTATCCCTGGTGCAGTATTAGGTCTAACAATCAATTTCACAGTCACAAACCTTGAGGAAGCCGGCTTCGACCAACGCTGTGTAGAGTTCGTCCGTAGAGTCTTTTAGCCACTGCCGCCGCTTAGTAAATACACACCCGCGGAGACTATCCGTGATGTTATATTGGGACCGTGCGCGACGACAGCGCCACGTGATAGGCGGCCATTATGGACAATATTGTCACCGCTGTCAAACAAGAAGTAAATAAATATTGTGAAAAATATTAATGAAATCTTGTGTTATTTTACTATATTACACAATTTTGGACAATGGTAGTCAGTAACATTATTGCCAATAATATTAAAATTGTTGTTTTCAGTGAAATTTTAGAGGTTAGGTAACTAAATTTTTTTTTCTTACGGCAAATATCCACTTATTTCTTTGGTCCCGTTTCCACCATGGTCTTGGAAATTGGTAAAATTTACAGTCGCTATTCTTCTCGGTGTTATTACAATTCACAACAACACATCTTACCAGGACCATATTTTTACCTCAAAAACGATTAGAAAATGTTTACTGCAATATGGATTTGACAGCTCAGGTCAGCGACAAAAATGACAATTTTAGCCGTAGCGAGCGCTGTGATCGTTTAGGCTACCCCCTCCACCCGCTTTGCACTCTGCCAATACACTAATTACACTTTTACACCAAACATTACACACATTAATTAATGTTTATAATAGTTTATTAAGCAATAAATCCGCATAAAAGGCCGACCGTGCACCAACAATTTAGAAACAAGTGACAGCCGCCTTATTGTTCTTTTTATTCAGTGCCGCGGCGCGCGGCGACGGACTAGCGCCAGCCAGCCACCAACAGCCAAAAAGGTTGAAACCCTAAAAATTGATTGCAATTCAAAATACTTGCACAGTACTTAATTTACGCTTAGATATTTTTCACGAGAATTTTAGAAAAAAAAATAGCTATGTTATCGTTTTGCGGGCATCGGGCACCGCGGAGCCCCGCCGCCTTTGTGAGTCTGTAATATTATGTAAAGCTCGGCCAATGCGACTGTTATTCGATTTAGTCCGGTCGAGTCTGAATTTTTACACGGGAAATTGGATTCATCCGTTCACATAAATAGAAAGCTCTGACTGTTTGTATACTGTGCTAGGTTTTAGATAAAATGCATGCGGGAATATTTCGCCAGCGCGAATCTTTTTCGTGTATGCCAATATTTTAGGAATGGTTGTGTTGTGCTATGTTTGGCTGTTACGAATATAAGTGTACTGTGCGCTCGTTTTTTTTGTGAATTCTAATTTACACTAACAAGAATAGGTACAGGGTTGGGCAGATTAAGTGTCCTAGTTTAAAACAGCCATAAAGTTAAAAGAAAACTACGAATTTCAACATTGAACATGTTTTTATGTTACAAAATTAATTCATTAACTCAAATCGCTCTCCTCTAGCTTGTATTACTTTAAGTATTCTACTATAGAATGAATTGCACGCGGCACGCACTACCTCGTCGGGTATATCATCCCATGTCTTGACCAAGCGATGCTTGAATTAATTTAAATTCACACCCAGTGTACTCCCAATCTTATCATCTCAGGTATATATTATATCCCCATATCGAAAAGTCTAAGGAATTCAAGTCTGGTGAAGATGCAGGCCATTCTTGCCAAGTTATAATATCCGTCAAATTTGTTCGTCACCAGCCTTGAGAACGAGCTTTGTGAGTGACGATAATAGTCGTTCCTATTCAATTTTCTACGCTGACGTCTAGACATCATAAAGGTGAATAAATTCTCAATGACATA
Source organism: Pandemis corylana (assembly GCA_949127965.1). Taxonomy (NCBI): domain Eukaryota; kingdom Metazoa; phylum Arthropoda; class Insecta; order Lepidoptera; family Tortricidae; genus Pandemis; species Pandemis corylana. Next base: position 15,852,388 of record OX421856.1, on the reverse strand, counting down.
AAACATAATAATGTGAAAAAAGTTACCTAATATACGGACGTAAAGTGCTGATACAAAACTAGGACACCTAATCTGCTCAACCCCAGACAGACTCAATTCGCCTATCTTGTATCGGGTATTCCATTTCATGTACAAACACAGCCTCTCCTCTAAATGATCGACAACTTATACCCAGGAATATCACCAGTGCAACAACATCTACTCTTCTTTCAAATTCAGCTCAATTTTTCACCACCTTCGAGTGGCATTTCACAAACTTGCTTCCAAAATCGGGTCTCTGCACCGAGACATGCCCCGGCGTCAAGCGCGGTATAAACTACACACAAAAGTAGAACCGCTTACCGTCCAAATCCTCAATCTAATAAATGTATACTTATTATAAATGTGACAGTTTGTGAGTGAGTGTATGTTTGTTCCTTCTTCACGCTGAAACGCTTGAACGGATTTCGATCAAATTTGGAACGGAGTTACGTGGTACCCTAGATTAAAACATAAGCTACTTTTCATCTCGGAAAATTGCATAATTCCCGCGGGATAGCATTAAATGTGTCAAAGGTAGAGTCGCAACGGTAATAATTATTGCAGAATATACTATCAATATCAGTTCTTAAGTCTAATTCTACGCGGACGAAGTCGCGGGCAGAAGCTAGTGGAATATAAACGAACTCAGAAAACAAATGTAACGATCCGAAGCTTTACCGGAGCGAGCAGAACGCTAATTTAAAACACCACGTAGTTACTTAAAGAAACAGAAGGGAAATTGCGAAGGAAATCAATGAACGTAAATCATTACATAAACGACTAGAGTGCGGGTGTGTTATTGAAGGCTAATACTTTTATTGATTTGTGAATAAACTTTGGTACTTGAAGTTATTTATTAAACTTCGATAGGAATTAAGTTTCAATTTGATGGCCTGTAAAGAAAAGTAAGTCAATACAGAAGCATTAAAGAGGTCATAAACGAGAACCTTCCAATACCTAAGATGGTTAAACACGGTTTTTTTTTATTAAGTTGGGTCACTTCAAAAAATGAACACCCGTGTACGGTAGCCGGCTATAAATATTGCACATCGGTCTACTCGGCTAATTTGGGGTTCGTAGACCGTTGTCTCGCTCTAACTTACGTGACGCCAATTGTCTCTTTCTATCTACTGAAATGCAATCTTTTTTTGTGAGCCTTAAATATGGCTGACAAAAGTTTCCATACAAACTCATTGCCGTATGATCAAAGCATAAGGCGTCAAAGGGGTGACTTAGTTTTGTATCAAAAATTAACCTTTGCGACGCCAACGACCTATACAAACGTCCATTACTTCAAAGCAATTAAACAACCTTCTTTCTATTGGGACCGAGCGCGACGACAGCGCCACGTGACAGGCGGCCATTATGGACAATATTGTCACCGCTGTCAAACAAGAAGTAACTAAATATTGTGAAAAATATTAATGAAATCTTGTGTATTACACAATTTTGGACAATGGTAGTCAGTAACATTTGTGGGGGACGTATAGGTATGCATTGTCAGCGATATGCGAAGCGATGCATGCAGGCAGTCCTGCACCGCAACTCGCTACCGACACTTGTCCTATTTAATTGTAAATCTAGTTGGTAGCGAATATATTAACTTTAACTTTGATTTTGGTGTTACGTTTATTTATCACCCGTCGCGTACCCGCTTATATAGGAGTCAGATCAAGGCCTTCACATCCAGGTCTAGAATACCATTAAGATAACCAACATTGGTGACCCCGACGTGATGTGCTACTGCCTCGGGATGTCGCCCGCGCGTTGCTGCGTCCCCTAGAGCGATTTCTCTGACTTGTCCGCCCTCGCTCCAGGTCCATAACCCTGACGCTGAGCTTCGCTATCTCCGCCAGGATCAATGCCGTATCTGCCGACCCTGACATCGGCCTCTGGGTCACCTGGGCGACTTGCCCGGAACGCGTAGCCTCCGCTACGTTGTCCGCGATGACCGCCAAGCTGTCCAGATCGGTGATCTGCGACGCCACCAACACTGCTCGAACTGTCGTGGGGAGATGATTCTGCCACATTATACGCACGGTGGCATCTGGGAAATTATCCTTCGCCAGATTTCGCATCTGGAACAGGAGCTGGCTGGGCTTCTGATCTCCCAAGCTCATTTCACTCAGCAACTTTTCAATTTGCCGGTTTTTGGAGTCCTCAAGCATACTCAGGAGCTTTGCCTTAAGGGCCTCGAACTTGCCCGTGCTGGGAGGTCTCGCCAAAAAATCCGTGAGATGCACTATCACCTCCTTGGGCAGCTTCGACACCACAATGTCGAATTTTGCTTCATCGCCCATCTTCTGCGGCGCCAATACCGCTTCTGTACGGATAAACCAGACCCGCGGCTGGTCTGTCCAGAATTCTGGCACCCTCGCCGACAACGAAATCGACATGACGTCCGCCGACGCGGTTGGGTCTGGTATCTGTGGCTTGGTTGACTGATCGATCTGCCCTTGCGGGATTGGCGCTTGTCCTTGCCCTTGAAACATCTCGCCTTGTGAACTGCAGTTAACTTTGATTAATTTTCACTAATGCTCTTCTGTCGCGGGTCACCAATGTTGGTTATCTTAATGGTATTCTAGACCTGGATGTGAAGGCCTTGATCTGACTCCTATATAAGCGGGTACGCGACGGGTGATAAATAAACGTAACACCAAAATCAAAGTTAAAGTTAATATATTCGCTACCAACTAGATTTACAATTAAATAGGACAAGTGTCGGTAGCGAGTTGCGGTGCAGGACTGCCTGCATGCATCGCTTCGCATATCGCTGACAATGCATACCTATACGTCCCCCACACATTATTGCCAATAATATTAAAATTGTTGTTTTAGTGAAAATTTTAGAGGTTAGGTAACTTACTTTTTTTTTCTTACGGCAAATATCCACTTATTTCTTTGGTCTCGTTTCCACCATGGTCTTGGAAATTGGTAAAATTTACAGTCGCTATTCTTCTTGGTGTTATTACAATTCACGACAACACATCTTACCAGGACCATATTTTTATCTCAAAAACGATTAGAAAATGTTAACTGCAATATGGATTTCACAGCTCAAGTCAGCGACAAAAATGACAATTTTAGCCGTAGCGAGCGCTGTGATCGTTTAGGCTACCCCCTCCACCCGCTTTGCACTCTGCCAATTTGGTTTAGGTTCAACTTAAGGCATCGCAATAAAGAAGTCTGGCTTATGGGTGACATCTTGTATTTGTCGTGGTGGCGAAAAGGTTAAAATAATGAACCTTAATACGAGTGTCCCATTAGTTAATTGGTCATAATTATATTAATTATCCACTCCAATACTAGGCTAGCAATAATAGGACCTCGCGAAGGCCGAGAAGGACAAAGTCAGCAAGTACCTTGACTTGGCTCACGAGGTTACCGCCATGTGGCCCGTTGATTCGACGATCACTGTCCCGATAGTCGTTTCGGCGAACGGTCTAATAGCAAAGAGCCTTGACCATCACCTTAAAAGGCTCTCGTTAGGCGGTTAAGTCACGGGCCAGATACAGAAGGCGGTACTCCTGGACACGGCTCGGATAGTCAGGAGGTTCCTGTCTCTGTCGCCCTGACCACCGGTAGCTTACGCCTCACCTCGCTGCCGGCGGCACTACTCTAGGTTAGGTTTTTATAATGTTTTTATATTTTGTATTAATATTGTTTTATTACTTTTTACATCAATATTGTAAGAACCTAACTCAAGATAAAATAAATATACAGAGAATATATAGTAAAAATAATTATTCGTTAAAATTTTTTTTCATAACACATGAAATTTTGCATTTTTCAGCAATTTTGAAACTATCATCAATATGCAGTGGGTTAGGTTAGGACACGTTGAGCATTATCAATTAAAAAAAAATGTGTATGTTTGTATAACTCTTTATATTGATCTTTATAAAACACATAAAAATAATGAATACCAGGACAAAACAAATGTACAATTGCGAACTTGAAGATCTTTCATGAATAACCGTTTTATGACTTACTAAAAGTATAACGAAAAATACATTCGGAATTTAATTTTGTGGGACAAAATATTAACCCAACCCAACCAACCATATTCTAGAATATTAAAAAAACTATTCTTCGAAAATTATAATCTATTTTTGTAACTTTGTTATTGTGTTTACCAGGCGTTTAGTTATTTTGTTCAATCGCATTTCCTAGCAAACAGTTCAAACAACGAGTTCCCGGAAGGACGAACGAATATAGACACAACGAAAAATATGCAGAAAACTGTTTCACAGAAATTCGTGGATACTATGTGCATTGTTATGCGTTACGTTGCTATCATGTATTCATACGTTTCCTAGAAAGCGGGCTGAAAAAATATTGAGAGTCTTATTACAGTGCACTTTATTTTAACTCGTCGTAGGTGGGAGATGTATGAAAATATTTTTATTCAGAAGTAGCCTATTTGCTGGTGGCCCCCTGATTGAGAACCACGGTTCTTCGCTTCCCGGGCACATTCCCATCCCATTCATATCTCATAAATAATACTCAGTGGTCATATTTATTCCTTAGTCACTTACTTTTTTTTAATCACTACATAGTACAAAACAAAGTCGCTTTCCGCTGTCTGTCTAATGCATCTTTAAAAATACGCAACGGATTTTGACGCGGAGGAATAAAGCACTTCATGACTAACGAAAATTATGTCGAACTATAAATATATTCAGAACGTTAATTCTATGGGACAAAATAAAGACCCCATTCGGCTGTATTTATTTGCTGACAACTCTTAAGAGCCACCACTTTTCAAGGTCACGAAAAAACAACAGAGGGGATAAGTAAGTAGTAAATTGAGTATAAATAAAGTAGTTGAACCTGTCGCAAAGCGTGCTGTGGAAAGTAGAAATGGGAACTGCTGTCACACAGTGACTTTACAGCTTAGAGAGCCATTATACACGTTCACCAGTACAAGAGTGGGCAAAAAAACTATTGCTGACGATATCGAATTACCGGACACTGCGACCTCGCCCCCGTTAGTAAACCGGACTAATAAATTCGGTCTCGGAAATCCAATAAAGATAGTTCGGAGCTGGAATTCCGGCGAGCGATTATTCTTCGCCAACGATTTTTGTCGGTCTTTCGACCCCTGCTCGGTGCACGCGGCTCCGGCGGCGCCGACTCGGGGCCGGCACGGACATTTCTGACTTTGGAATTTGATATCCATTACTTTGCCTTGAGATTATTTGTAAACGGAATATCACTGTGAAACAGGTGTATGTTAAAGTAGTAAAAAAAATTTGAATCACACCAATTTTTAACAAATACATTGTACTATATTATTCCTTTAATCTTTACGTTCAACAAAATGATGTCTTCATGCTTCGTACCAGGAGGGTACGGCTCGGATTTCCGTTGTAATTATCCTTATCTACGATCTGTTATGAAAGCAAAACAAAATAAACAGGATTAACCCAATCACGCCATTCAGTATGTTCAGTAGACGTTCATTTTGGACACCCAACACGATTCACAGAGATTGACTGAACACGTCTAGTCAAGCACTTATCGAGTTACTTGAAAATTTATTCATGAAAACACTACAATGAAAATACACACAAAGTTAACATACGAAACCCAAAATGTAAACTTAATGTAAATAAAGGAAATATTAAAACTAAAACTAAAAAAACATTATTAAAAGAGGTTCCCTTGGGTATGGTGTCGAAGATACTGGTGGCATTTCCTCTTAGAATGGCTGTGCTGATTCTTTGTCCGAGGAAATCCATTTGCAAATCCATTTTAAAACGCGAACATCTTCATTGTTCGCCGTTATCACCAACGTGTTAAACCTATTCGCCACGGCAGCACGCTGAAAGGCCGCCGGGAGCTGCTTCGGCGCTATTTATTATGGATGCAGATTATAACGTCGCGGTATTGGGCGGCGGCGGTGACCATCCATCGTCATTACCGCGCGGCCCTCATTTCCGTGCCATATATCAGTGACACGCGGGATACTCTTAAAGGAAATAAAAGGGCTGCCTAAAAATAGCGTCGTATGTCATGACTGAAAGAAAAATCCGGGATTTACGCCTCATTTTCTGCTTCTTCTAACACCCTATTTTGTGTAATAACATGAAGCATTCGGATACACCTACTTGTTTATTCGCCCAATGGGCCGTTTTATGAAACGGAAACACTCAGACTTTGACTGATGTTAATGTCAGCGTTTATTTTTGTGGAATATTCCATATTAACTAATTTTGTGAGTATCAAAAAATGTTTCTTTCATCAAGTAAACTTGCCCCATCTAATTATTTATTTGTAACTACGTTTAGACACAGAATTTCCCCTACTAAGTTCTGTCTGTAACAGTAACAAACTAGTCCTGTAAGAACCATGCACTTCGACGCTGACATGATGGAGACATTTGTTGTGACGAACGATTTACACCAGGCGCTCAGCAGTCGCTGGCGTTGCGCGCGTTGTGTCATTTCCGCGGTGTCACTCCGCCGGCTGCTTCCAACCCGGTCCGAGGCAGACGGCCTCATTCAACAGCCAACTTGCACACATATTTAACGTGACTTCATTGTTTACTTGTCAGTGTTTGTTCGTGTAACATACAGTTTTAAATGGGCTTGTATGAAAAGTTAGAATGGGGAATTGACAATTGAAAAAAAAATAGTATCCAGGGTGAAATTTTATACTTACACGATAAAAACAATTGTGTTTCATGCTCATTTATTGCTGGACAATTTACTGTTGAAATTGAATAACAAAGTATGAAACCGTAAATTCGTTCCGACAAATCTGTTAAAATGAATAATCTACCAATAATATTTCATCCTTATGCGGAATACTACTAGGTAAACCAGGATAATTCTGTATTGAAACAATGACCATTGTGATTTATAATACGACCTCATTATCCTGGGCGGAGCGGTCATTATCTTTATCATAATTATGACACTAAAAAGTTACTGAGGACATTTGTATATCGAGTGTTCAAAAACAGTCTCAATACCAGATTTTTCCTGAACCTTCAAACGTATCAGTAGGTAACGCAGATTGAAATATATTTTTCTTAAAAATGCTACGAAATGTCGCCTTTACATTAGTGAAAAGGAGCCAGAAGGATGAACATCCTATATGACTAGTTATTTTGAATTTGGAATCAAAAAGTGTCCGCTAAAGTTGTATGAAAATCCATAACATAACATTATATTTGAATTTGGAATCAAAAAGTGTCCAGTAAAGTTGTATGAAAATCCATAACATACCATTATGTTTGAATTTGGAAGTCGTTAGCCGTCTTTATTAGGGCCGTCCAGTATCAGCTTTGTTTTTTTTATTACCGAAAGAGGTTATGCAGACGAGTGCAGGTTTCAAAATAAGTATAGTTAGTTTCAACACTATTTTATTTAAACTTGCATATTTGCAAGGCCAAAAAATTTCTAGAATAGACAATTTTATTAGTTTCGTATTTAAATAGTCACATTTTAATTGAAGAGCTAGCATTATTTTTTTAAGTTTGGCATAACGAAAGAAAACTATTTTAATTTCAGTAACAATAGACAATTGCCCTAACATGAATAACGTCACATTCAATATATATATATTTTTAATATACTTTTATTTTACTAAATTTAAACTAAATCTTCTCGTTTAATTTTTAAGATAAGCACTATACTTGCTTCGATCGTAATAGCCATTCTGGACTCGTACTTGTCCAGGATGGCTTACTTACTGGTCTCTGCATAACTATTCGGCTACTAGATCGGTCCAGCCGTTCACACGTGATGCCGTGACCAAGGGAAACAGGGATTCATTTTTATATGTTTTTTTATTATTACGTACTGTAATTCTGTGTATATTTGTTTGATTAATAAATAAATAAGTGTATTGTGTGTGGTGGGCAGGCGCCGCGCTGGCGACCATGCGGCGGCCGTAGACGACGCCATGGCGACCGCGCCGCTGCTGCTGGCCCTCCTCTGCGCCATCGGCCTCTCCTGCACGCACGCCAAGATCGGTCAGTCCCACTTCACTACTTCTAGGAACGATTTCAAAAGGCCCAAGCCTAAAACTTAATTTATTTTCATCTAGATAACTGGATTTAAAAATATGTCGTCTTCGGGTAGATTTGAATATGGAACGTCAACGCCACCTAGCGGCGCTTGACAGAATCTAAGCAGCACAGTTGGTGGGGCGAGCCTACTTGGTGGCCGGTAGGCGGGTGGCCAGTTCAGTTGATTGCGAGCTGCCGTTCAGATAACAAGATCCAATAGCCTTTGTGCGTGTAGAGACTGTCTACCGTTCCGTAATGATAAAGTGTAGGTAATAATAATTTTGTGTTAAGTGATTAAATCGTACTTGTGTTTTCCGGCGTTGTTATTTAATCCGACAACACCCCACGTACGCCCACGTTACTAAAAGATGGAGGACAATAACGAAGCTCCGCTCCGCCCTCGGTTAAATATATAATAAAGTTTTTCTTATGAACTCTAATCCATATACTCAACAAGAAATAAGGTTGAAAAATCAATTTTCATGCAATGTGTGTTTAGTATTTTTTTGTGAGCAACTGTTTGGCGGTAACGAATACGAAGCAGATACCTAACGGCATCGTGAAAAAGGGTGATTAGATAAGTTCAGTTGAAACTGGTCAGACTAAATACAACGGAGGCTGCGCTGCCCCCAAGGCTTAGTCGACAATAGCACGTTAAGAGTAGTAGAACCTCGATTATCCCAACTGATTAAGACCGAGACTAGATTGGATAAACCAAGTGTGGCTTTTTTGGGACGAATTCAAATAAAAACAACACATTTATACGCGTAGCTAAAAACAGACTTAGAAAAATCGACTTTCTGCCAAGTTTCTTGCGGCGGCAGTGATGGTTTTTCGAAATGCGCTGGTAGTTTCAATAAAAGACATGTTAAAGAGCCCTTGGCGGCCTATTTGCAAAAATAAAATACGTTCGATGAAACAAAACACGTTTTAAAACGCTCGATGCCTGCCCAGGCGCAGCAGCACCGAGCAACAAATTCACGCCGATGTTCGGATAACTAAGCGTTTAAACTAATACAGCATTCGGATGATTGCGGTCTTGGATAATCTAGATTCTACTGTATTTTATCTAATAAGCGCTCTCCCTTCAGCATACATAAATATATAAGTAATAAATAAATATTAGATAACAATTCACACAGAGTGTCCCAAAGTAAGCGCTAGTAAGGTGTTGACCGTCGATGTAAATAATACAACGGTTTCTGGATGAACCACATTTTTTTCAATTACATAGCCCTTATATAATACTTTCTTCAGGAAAATTTCGTTACCGCGATGTAGGAATGGGACGACCCGGTACAACGGCATCTGGTGACCGATAGGCGCACTAAATACCTAATCAAAATGTTTCACCGCTGTACATAAGGCTTGTGTTATGGGTACTAGACAGCGATATATATACTTAAATAGATATAAACATCCATGACTCAGGAACAAAATATTCGTGCTCATCACACAAATTATATTTCCTTGCGAGGATTCGAACCCGAGACGCTTGCTTCGCAGGCAGGGTCTTCACCAACTAGGCCAAACGAGTCGCCAAAAGCATTAGAACTGGTTTGCCCGAATGTATTTAATACTGTACAAATATCTCTCTCTATGCCCTTCCATGCCGGTCGGGGAACAAAGAAAAAACATAATTATGTAGAATGTACCAGATGCTTCTCTTCCCGCATGGTAAAAGCCCATCGAGGGAAAAGGCCATTAGGAATCATGTTATAGGCGATGCGGCTAGCAAACCATTGCTATTTTGAATTCCTTTTCCACCTAAACGTGGCCTGTTCGTCTTGTCACCTTAGGGCCCAGTTTACCCCGTAAGGTATAAAAACGTGTTTTATGTATGTATCTCTCTTCAAAGTTAGTTACCTAATGGAGTGGTGTGTGAATGATTTATTGGAATCGTTTCACCTCTGCCCTGTGAGGGTCGGGTGTCTGACGTATTCATCATTGTGAGGGATGCTGTAATACGTTGTGCTCGGATTGTTCGGCAGTCGGCAGCCGACCGGCGGCCGCGCACGGGCCGACCGGATCGACCGACGCATTGGATATTCAAACTAAGATATATCGCTAAGACAATCCGGGGACAATTCGAAGGTTTTTGTAGTATAGTCGGCATGCTACATATTATGTAGGAACAGTACACAACGAGGTGTTTCAAAAAGTCGTTTTTTTTTTAATTTATTTATTTAGGCAACAAACAGTGACATAGTTGAACATTGTATTGATACATAATAAGGTGTCGACCTGGAGTGCCATAACAATAATAACGTGAACGTCGGTAAGAAATTTATGGTGACCCATTTCAGGAGTCCATGCTGGAGTCTCTTCCATGCTGGTCTGGGAGTAAAGAAATAACATAGAATGTGCCAGTTGCTTCTCTTCCCGCGCAGATGGTAAAAGCCCATCGAGGGAATGGGTGAAAATCTTAGGAATCATATTATAGGCGATGCGGCTAGCAACCCATCACTATTTTGATTCCTCTTTCCACCTATACGCCCACAATAATGCTAAACGTGGTCTTTAGGTCTTGTTACCTTAGGCTCTGTCTACCCGTTAAGGGATAAAGACGTGATTTATGTATGTATGTATTTCAGGATTGTAGGAACCTAAATACTACAATATCACGGCAGTAACGGTCAAGGAAGTCTTTGAGTCATTGAATGTTAAAGGGTGACTATCACAATCTATAGTTGCTTAGTAGGTACTGTACCGTGTTGCATAACTCGTAGTTGAAAGGCATATTTTTTAGCGAGTAATGAAGTGATTTCTATATCGAAAATTTGTGAAGATGTATTGATGTTCGTCCCTCTTTCAAGCCAGAACAGCTGTTCAGATTTGGATGAAATTTATTTATTTATTTATTCAGTACATCCACATCATGTATATTACAGTGTGAGCCATAGAAACTGTTAATTGGTACATTAGTCTGATATATGCGACAATAACGGAGTACATATCATTGTCCATACTGCGAGATGTCTATTAAAATATTACATTAAAAAAATATATATTAAATTAATTAAATTTGCCATGGAGATAGATTAAGGCTAGGAATAGCACCTAAGATACTACGCAGGATAGCGATCAGTTAATTTTATTCTTCTCAGACGAAGTTGCAAGCAACAGTTGGCCCATATCTCACCAACGCGTTAATTTTGTTTACATTCCAAAATCGACGAGAATCTAGTTGGCTTCATATTGAATACGCACTGCATTTCGAATTGTCACATGTCACCGACAATTGTCGAGTTGGTTAAATAAGGGGCTGGTGATAAATAATAATTTGCCTCCGCCATTCAAAAAATTGATCACTATTAGTAATTTTAAGTTTAAACTAAGTAAATATCTAATTAATTTGCAACAAGCACTGCCAGCAGGCGGGAAGGCTACTTCTTCTTACCTCTGGTGCGGCTACCTTTATTTTAATTTTTAATTTTAAACACATTTAAAAACAGATTGTACATACGATATTGCAGTTTTTGGTAAATTTATGTATTTTTTTTTTTTATTTATTAACACATTTTTCCTACACAAACTTATTTGTGCTGATTCCGGTCCAACGCGTTTGATGCAAGGATGTGAAGGGTTTGGCTGAAAATCAGCGCTGTAGTAGGCACCTACTGCAGCATAATGCTGAGTCGAATACCTTTTCGGCATCATCAACTCAGTATGTTTTTGTATTAGTTTAAGAGTCTGTGTATTTTTTGATGTCGAATAAAGTTATGTCTATGTCTAATATTTGGTAGTTTTAGTGCGTCAGCTGTCAGGGTACCTACATCACGGAATAAATTCTGCTATCGATATTAACAAGCAGAAGCAACCAGCCGTTGATTAGACGCGTTTTAGTAACGACAATGAGACCTTTTAATAATTCAGACGGCGTGTCACGTTTTCGTGCGTTTAATATTACTTGCGAAGGCCACTGATTACCCGCAGCCGTTTACAGTCCGACTAACTTTATAATGTCGATCAGAAAATGACAGTTCACTGGCCTCGATTGCTCCTTAATAGCAAGTACCCGCAAAGCCGCTTTCGCTGCAGAACTCGCCTTGAAAGGAAAATTTGCACAATCGGTCATAATTCCGTAATATAATAGTGAAAAAAATAATTTTAGGATTTTTACTACAGTAAAGTTAAATGTCAAACTTAACTAGCAACAATAAACTACTTAATTTATAATTATAAGAAAGAAAGAAAGAAGACATTTTATTCTCTTTTGAAAGACACAAATAGAGCATACACACAATTGTACAAAAATGAAATATATTTATATATATAATTATAGTTCATAAAGTAATAAACTGTACGTAACTAAATTAATAAATATAATAAATGGAACCGATATATATGAGTAACTTAAAAGAAGGGAAATCGAAATTGTTTAAAAACAACAGGCTGGCATATCAATGTAAAAGTGCTGGACTATTGCAAGGATTTTTGGAGCGTCAATAAGTGATCCTTCAGCTTGCACTTGAAGGTATACTTGACGCTCCTTGGATAGGGGGAAAATGAAAATGAAAATGAAGTGGTGAGGGCCATGCGCCTGCGTGCAGGCATGCTCTATATAACTATACCTATAAAGGAACAGCTTTGCAAAATTTCAGCTTTACAGGTCCAAAGATTTGGACTGAGTGTTGATGAGTCAATCAGTACTTTTTACTCTATCGTTTGAACCGTATCGGTATCGTATCGGTTGAAAAATTAAGACCTTTTGTACACACAAAGCAATCAATAAATGAATATGAATATGAATATGAACTAATTGGCTTTAACTGTGTAAATCCTGTGTAAACTGTGTTAATCCAAGGAAATATCCTGCAATATCCTCTCGTAAGAACAATAAAGCAGGAGGCATTTCCGTTAAAAGTCCGTTATCGGCATATATCGAGTATGTCTGCCGGTGGGCAAGGAATACGCGGCGTGTTTACTTATGCATGGCTCTCGAAGGATTCGCCCTCGACCGGTGAACTGTGGAGCCTGTATAAAACACGTGATTTGGGCTGCGGATAAATAATGGAGGATGCGTATTGGGAACCTATCTAGGCGTTCTCCAACGTGGATTGATTTTCACTTGCTGATTGAGACCCTGTTTATTTGAAAACACGCTGTAAATACTTACTGCAGCGTTCTCGTTTCATTTGTAACTAATTGTCTCAAAAGTATGTTAATCGAGTTAATCTGCGCAAACATATGATACTAAATCTTCATATACGAAGAATAACAGAAATTTGTGATCAATATCATTATCATAACTTTAAATAACAGATAATTTAATAGAGCAATAGAGAAATTTGGATTTTTTGTTTATTCGTACTATACCTACTAGTGATTTAGGAGTAAGTATTGTAATAATACAATAATTATATAATGATTTGATTCGGTATTATATGATAATAATTATGTTGAAAAAACCGACTAATATTTGCGAACAAAAATGTTTTCGCTTTCTGCACGAAACAATTTGATGCGAAGTAAATCCTCAAAATCTCTCAAGTTGCAAAGCATCCCGCTTTAATACATTAAAGTTGGTTTTCGCCACGTTCTCGCGTTGGCATTGATATGGTCTTGTCTTTTTAATTCCGGGGCATCAAGTGAGTCACAGTGTACCTAATTCCATTCGTTTTATGAGTTCAATACCAGCCAGGCTCGCACTCGGCAGCATCTGTTCGTTTTGTTTACGGTAACGACCGCATGTACCGGTGACTTGATTTCCTGACGGTACCCTAATAAACAATCAGCTTTATGTTATGCGCGACAACTTTATTCGCCCAACGCAAACCGAAAACGCCTCTTACGGCGGCTTGTCAAGGCCCACGCGACGGCACATTTTATCAGTTCAACAAAGTTATTCGTACAGGTGGGCAAATTTAATTTACGAGGTGATTCGTATTAACTGGTTCGGCTTTGCGGAGTCAGTGGTGCGGGGAGGTGTACGGATAAATTTGCCGGAGCCCAGGTCGATGAAATGTGAAGGTCGGTGGTCGACAGCAGCTACTGGCTGCAATGCCGGCGGCGGAACATTCCTGCGTCCGCGCGCTCCAAGAATACTAAACAATGAGCGGTTGAGGAACCCCGCGCCACCGATACGAGGGTGCGGTACATTACATGAATATTTAACACTTTTTTCTGCAGAAGTTTCTGAAAAAAGTGCCAATTGAAAAGAGTAGTATTCCAGATTCGCTGCCAGCCTAAAAGGCAGATGGAGTGCCATAAGACGAGGTTCCGTTACCCTAGCCAAGGTACATCCGCGCTAAGATTGCGATTGAGTGCCGGTAATTATCCACACAAATACAAATAAATGGTGGCTGCTTTCTCAAATTGCTCTCCTGGATTGCTGACCAGTCCATCCCATATTAATAGTAATGTTTGTGTCTGATAATAGTTTTGTAAGACATTGTAGACTACTTGTGAACCACCGTCGGCAACTGTATTTCTCACTGTAACATGAAGATGATTGGCATAGATGGTTTATTGATGTCGGATACAATACAGAATTCGGTATTGTTTATTTGTTCGATACAACATACATACATACAGTCACACCTCTTTTCCATAGGGTCAGGCAGAAACTACTTTGTTCCACTTGCTACGATTCTGACATACCTCTCTCGCTTCATCCATATTCATCAATATCTTCATACATGTTCTTCAGTTTCGAGTACTCATGACCAGCCCTTTCCTATTTGGTCCAGGAACGTCTGTCTAGGCCTTCCCCTCCCAACGCAACCATTCACACTCTGTGATCTGTTTAGTTAGTCTACTTTCATCCATCCTCTCTACGTGACCAAACCAACTAAGCTTTACTTCTTTCTATCCTAGTCACTATAATCTTCTTTCACACCAGCACGTTCCCTTATCACATTATTCGTTATTCTGTCTTTCAGTGTCAACCTCTTCCATACTTCTTAACGCTCTTATTTCTACTGCATTCATTCTACTTTCATGCTTCTTTTGACAAACCCAACTATCGCTGCCGTACATTAGTGTTGGAACAAGCACACCTCTGTGGACGGCCAGACGCGCCGTTTTTTACACTTTCTCACTGCTCACAACGGTGCGCAGCGCTCCATTGACCATGTTTCCTGCATTCACTTTTCTTTTAATATCACTATCACACTTCCCATCTTTCGTAAACGCCGAGCCCAGATATACAAACTCTTTTACCTGATCTTCTTTCTCACCCGCAATCATAATCTCACATTCTGTTATACAATCGTCTTTCTCAAATACCATAACTTTCGTCTTGCTTACATTAACATTCATACCTTTCCTTTCCAATGCCCCGCATACGATGTTACCCATCATCTGCAACTCTTTCTCCGACGATGCCAACAACACTTGGTCGTCGGCGTGTAGGAGGCATTTAATGGTTAACTCACTCATTCTTAGTCCACAGTCAATCCCTTTCAAATCACGCAGGCATCGGTGACACCACACATCCTTGTCTAACACCTTTTTTGATGCTAAACCATTCAGTGTACGCCCTGTTTATCCTCACACAAGCACTAGAATCCTCATAGAGAGATTTTAGTTCTCGTACCAGGTTACTGTTCATCCCATGCATGACGATCACCACAACTCATTTCTCATCACCCTGTCATAAGCCTTCTCCAAGTCAACGAATAAGCAGTATATTTTCTGGCCTTTGGCCATATACTTTTCGGTTATACACCACAAGGAGAAACCTTGATCCGTGCATCCCATTCCCTTTCTAAAACCCCCTTGTACATCCCATATTTTCTCATCGGTCGATACGAAATTGGCCGTAATTGTATATTGACATTGCTCGGAAGGTTTACAAATAGAGAATTGATTACGTTTTCTATTTGTGATTCTCTGTTGCTGTAGTTTTGGAGGAGTCTATTGTGAGCATGGCAATTACTTTTTCGAGTGTCAGTAGACAAATCAAGGAAATAATATATACCGACGAGTAAAAAAAACCCGTCGATTTTCATACAACTTTCTAGGGAACATTACCCGTTATTTTTGCTCAATGTACAATGAAAGTTTCACCGTCCGCTGGGTTCCGCGTAGACGCCTCCCGCGAGACGCGGGGCAGGGCCTGTCACCCCGACAGTATAAATCAAAATGTTTCAAAGCGATTAAAAACGAACAGGGATTTTAAGTGGAATTTGATATCGCGAGTAGACACGCGTATTTAAGGTTATTTATTTCATGATTACCCGCGCCAGGAGCGGATTATTGTAATATTTTAAAAATTGCTGCTGTAAATGAGGGCAGTAATTTTGCATGTGCCATTTTGTCCGCCGTATTTGGGGTAGATTAAATAAGATGACTTCGATGATGGCCCCTTTCTTAACGTTATAAGCAGACAGACTGTTTAAACTATCGATGTCTGAAGTATGTTCAAAACTATCACAAAAAGACCAGGTAAGGGATATTGCAATTTTCAGTGTG
The DNA here is from genome assembly GCA_949127965.1 of Pandemis corylana. NCBI lineage: Eukaryota > Metazoa > Arthropoda > Insecta > Lepidoptera > Tortricidae > Pandemis > Pandemis corylana. The sequence goes on along the minus strand of OX421856.1, from coordinate 15,835,929 downwards.
AGTCTTTGAGTGTAAGTTAATAATTAAAATTTATAATTTGAGTGTAATGCATCTGTGCACTATTCGAAAGGAATTAGTTATTAACAAACCTAAATTATCTTTATCCGATCGAGCTGAAATTTTGCAAATGACAATACAATAATCTGGTGGTCCAGCCAGGACCGTGTCCGTAGGAGGGAACTCTTCAACGGTTGGTCCGATTGACTTGAAATTTGTTACACATGTAGGCCTTGTATGAAAAATGATCCTTTTGACTGAAACGTATTTTAGATAAATTGAACTTTGGTTTGCTCTAAAGAAAATAACATTTCAATTACACGTATTATAAACGGGCTTGGCTTTGAAACTTCGAGTCTTTTATTACTAGTATTTTTATCGTGCTACTGTATCGTAGCGAACACATTTTTCTAGACAACTCTTGCTCGTATTTGCGTTCTTGGGACGTGACAGAAAAGATAGCTGTTGCCTACAGCTAACAGCTGGATAGCCCAGTGGTTAGGGATGACCATTGCAATACATGTTTGTTTTCGAGTCTTGGATATTTAATATTGTATTTAAGTGTGTATTTATCTGTAGAACCATATGTACTATGGTTGGGCTTTGCTTAGTTCGGGACTAGAAGTGAGCGTTGTACGTACATACAGTAATGCCGTTTGGTATATATATTTTAGATCATTTCTACCGTTATTTCATAAAAATCACGGAGTTATGGTGACGTAAATTTTTAGTATGAGGTTTTAAATATTTTTTTTCGGATACCTATTGTGTGTGGTATCAAATGAAAGAGCGATCGGTTCTAAAAATATAAAACACAAATACCTTTGTTTATCTTGTTTTTAGAAACTCTAAAAATAATTGAAACGGATGAAAATTTTCAATCGCTTTTTAACGTCATAAATGTTAAGAGACATTTTGGTTGTAAGTTATACAACAATTTATTCGAGTGCAGCCGGAACTTTGAAGGCGTATTATAAGTATTGTAACATTTAGCAATTAATAGGTGCTCTGTAATAGGCACTGGTTATAAGACGATCCAATTAGTTCGTGAAGTGTGCTGCCAGTAGGCGGCGGGGCTTCAAATATAAATATTATGACTATATCTGTATTCAGATGATTTTTATTATTACACATAAACGGATAACTCACGTATAAAAAGTCGAGTGATGCTCTACATGTTTCGGACTATTTCGTAGTCCTTACGTACGTTTTACGTAGTCTTTCGTAGTTTTTCTTGTGTTTCGTAGTCGTTTCGGTAGTTTCATGTTGAAAGTCAGATGATTTTCTCTAATTTTAAAACCAAACAGCATTAATCGAGTAAATTTTACCTACCAAGTGTTACTTTAATTTATTTTAGGTAAGCGCAATAGAATACGTACACAACCTAAGGTAACAAGACCTAAAGGCCACGTTTAGCATGATTGTGGGCGTATAACATGATTCCTAAGACTTTCGCCCATTCCCTCGATAGGCTTTTACCGTCTGCGCGGGAAGAAAAGCAACTGGTACATTCTATGTTTTTTCTTTGCTCCCAGACCAATAGAATAAAATGACTTTTTTTTTTTTTTTTTTTTTATATATGAATAGGAAGGCAAACGAGCAAGTGGGTCACCTGATGGTAAGTGATCACCACTGCCCATAGACACCCGCAACCCCGGAGGGATTGCAGATGCGTTGCCAACCTAGAGAACTAAGATGAAATGTCTCTTGTGCCCGTAATTTCCCCGGCTGTCTTACTCTCCACACCGGAACACAGCAGTGCAAGCACTGCTACTTAGCGGCAGGATTAGCGAGTAAGATGGTGGTAGCGATCCGGACGGACCTTGCACAAGGCCCTACCACCCGCAAACGACCCGACTACCCCGACTTTATTGAACACCACTTAATAAACAACAGGAGCTACAGAAAACAGTTACAATACAATACAATACAAATACTCTTTATTGAACACCACAAATCAGTACAAAACAATACAGAAACAAAGAACAAAGTAGACAATAGGCGGTCTTACGTAGTACGAATATAAAGTAATAGGCGACCTTATCGCTTCAAAGCGATATTTACTAGGCAAAACGATGCAGTCTCATTTTTTGGTAGATATAGATGATTTAGCGCAGAGGTTCCCAAACTCTTTTGTTCCATAGACCACTTTCAAAATTTTGCTGGATCCGGCGGACCCGCTGCAGCTACATTGCTACCAATTTCTAAATCTCAAAAAAGTGAAGATTAGCTCTGCTCTATCTATGGAAACTTGCGTTGTTGTTAAGTTTCAACGATAAATTAACAGTTTTCGAAAAAAAATGGTTAGAATTGATTGCTTGGTAGGGTTAATTATTTGAAAATAAAGTCGACTAAACAAATTTTCAATTAAATTTTAGTTCTTCACTATCGACCAAATTAATTTTCATGCGCCCCGCTTACCCCACGCATATATCTTTTCTTGTGGACCCCCATTTTGGGTCACGCCCAACATAGACCCCCGTCGAGTCTTCCGGGGACCCCTGGGGGTCCACCTGGACCACTTTGGGAATCACTGATTTAGCGTGATATCCAATAATGCTTTGCATCACATGTACGGGAAAATGCACTGATGAAAAAATACTAAGTTCATAGCAAGCAGGAGCTTTAAACATCACTATCACTTTCACTACATAGTATAAAACAAAGTCGCTTTCTCTGTCACTATGTTTTTTTTTTTTTTTTTTTTATGTGAATAGGAAGGCAAAAGGTAAGGAGCAAGTGGGTCACCTGATGGTAAGTGATCACCACTGCCCATAGACACCCGCAACCCCGGAGGGATTGCAGATGCGTTGCCAACCTAGAGGACTAAGATGAAATGCCTCTTGTGCCCGTAATTTCCCCGGCTGTCTTACTCTCCACACCGGAACACAGCAGTGCAAGCTCTGCTACTTAGCGGCAGGATTAGCGAGTAAGATGGTGGTAGCGATCCGGACGGACCTTGCACAAGGCCCTACCACCCGCTATGTCCCTATGTATGCTTATATCTTCAAAACTACACAACGGATTTTGATGCGGTTTTTTTTAATAGATAGAGGAAGGAAGGAACTTAAGAAAAAGGTTTTTATGTATGATTCTACGCAGTCGAAGTCGCGGGCAGAAGCTAGTGTAGCATAAATGATGAAAAAGTGCGTATAAGCCAAAAACGTTCATAAACAAACAGCTATGATAACGATTTCCGTAGTGCGAGGCTCGCAAGCCCACACACGCGGGCAGATAATTTAGGGCTGCTAATCACAGGCCACCGCTGAAGGGCGCTGATTGATGAGCCTCTCGCAATTACAATTTATGCGCCGTTTGCGCTTATGAGAGTTGCTCTTTGTTATTTTGTCCAAATTGGCTTGCTTCTGAAGTTTAAATTAAGAAAAGATGGATATGGAAGGCTCGGCGCCGGCTTTTGGTTTGAGATTGCGCTATAAAACAATTTTCTGTATCTGCTTGCTTATTTATTACGCACGTTTTCACAACTCAACAATGCAACGATTTATGACGATTAAAGCATCGCTGACGAAAGGAATTTACGAGGGCGCACCAAAAGCTAGTTTAAAATAATGAACATGTATAAATTGGTTCGCAATAACGAGTATCGCTATGAAATCTGGTTGAATTTGTTGTTGCTACGTAAGTCAATAAGTATTTATTTTCAGTTGTATTTCTACAAATAACTTTCCATCGACTTGTAAAAGGATATATACCTAACTATACTTGGGAGCAAAAATACCGGGTCACTTTCAAAGTTGTTTTTAGTACATTTCATAATTTTGTTTTATGTATTTCTTCTCTTCGACATTGGACACATCTCCAATTAATTTATTTGACGGTGGAGGCGTTTTACACCTCCACTGAACTTTTTTTTTGTTGTTTTGACTAGTAGAGATTTTATACATCTCTACTATAGATTAATATAATTTAAGGCTCGGGGACCTTATACATCCCTTTTATAAATGTACTAGCTTCTGCCCGCGACTTCGTCTGCGTAGAATTATACATAAAAACCTTCCTCTTGAATCACTCTATCTATTAAAATAAACCGCATCAACATCCGTTGTGTAGTTTTGAAGATATAAGCATACATAGGGACATAGGGACATAAGGACATAGGGACATAGGGGCAGAGAAAGCGACTTTGTTTTATACTATGTAGTGATTTAATTTAAATAGAATTTAAGTATTCTTATTGTATTTTATTTTGAAAAAATGACTTTCTCCCAAGTTTCTTGCGGCGCATTCTTCTTGGCAATGATGGTCTTTCCGAATGCGCTGGTAGTTTCAAAAAGACATGTAAAGAGCCCTTGGCGGCCAATTTGCAAAAACAAATTTTCATTTTCGTTGTATGAAAAGTGCCCCGGTTTTTTTTGCTCCTGACTGTATTTATCAAGTTTCGCTGTAATCACATTTGCTTAAACTTACTTAAAACTTAAATCTATTTAGGTGAAAATATGTTCCATCTAACAAACATAATTTTAGCTTAACAGGTTTATTAACTTTTACGAACGCGAGGGCAAGTCCATAAACTCAGTAACTACTCGGCCGTTTATTTCCATCCCCACAATATAAAACTCCGAACCAATTTCTCGCGGCCCTTGATTAAGCGCACAATAAGTATAATTGGAAAACTTCCACGTGGATATGTTCATCAATCAAGCGGTCATTATGCGGGCACGCACGTTCTACCCGTCCCTTTTTATCTGCTAGGTTGCATGAGGGATGGGTGCCCGTAGCACGCTAGCTTGCAGTACTTCGGCTACATTAATTGGTAGCCATTTTGCGCGGCGTAAAGTGCGCCGCTCACGCATCATTTCAGATTGTTCGCAAAACCGCAACGACATTGTAGTGCTCGCAGTCGTTCGTGTGTGTGTGTACTCGCTCTATTACATCCTGGCCGGGAATGTGGAGCTAGAGAATTAAGTTTCACCTCAATATCCATGTTTTACCGTCAAAGTTTTAAGCGGTTTGTTCGCACGTTTTATAATTTGGGAAGCTTGGGGCTAAGCAAACTTTTATTAAGCCAAATGCAAATTAATTACTAAATATCGAAACATATAAAATCATATCTACACATACATACATAAGCATAAAAATAATTTTAACAAAATAGACCGCCCCGCATCATTCCAGGCATAGGCCCACAACCCAAGCCGCGTTGCCGCGTTGAACGCAACCTTTGCGCCAGGAACAACTCGGAGCGGAATAAAAATCAACAAGCCATCAATTTATCAAACGGTTGAGAGATATTCACAAAATAATTATTTAAAAGCAAAAATCGAAAACCGCTGAACGTTCAAAACCAGCTCCCAGTTCCCCTGAACATCCATAAAACTACTACACATTGCAAATGGCGCGGTTCATTTGTTTCGCCAGACAAAAAGCGGTACCTCTAACAAATGACCTCACCGGTGTTGGCCACCATTAATATCGGAGGTGTGAAACACAGCCTGATTGATTAACTATGTTGCCGCGGAACTTTCACGTTCCTGGCCGCTGGTCGGCCAGAGAGGCGCCTCGGGAGCGCTCACAGCTGCCTAGCTGTTCAGAGTGTTATGCCAGCAAGACCACGTACATACTTTAGTGCAAAGGAACACGTATTTAACTTGCATTGTTACATTACAGTTGGTATACCCCTACACCACCCATAGCCTATGGGTATGTGCACTAATTTTCAGTGAAATTTAGAAATGTTTTGTAGGTGTTTTGCTAAACATTAATCAAAGACGAAGGCGCGGGCAAAAACCTGTGCGTGTTATTCTTATGGCTTATTTAAGCTACGCAACATGTCTGTAGCGCTACAAAAACCATCTTATTTGATATCCTGCCGCCAAATATTGCATTAAAAACTCATATTTTTGAAAGTGGAGCCCGCCTCCCCGTCTCCGCGCCGTTCGTCCTGCGCATACGCAATAGATCTGCCCTCCCCGCCCCTCTCGCTACAACACCTCGAACAGGCCGTAATTCCAACAAAAAGCCACAGAGCAGAAATCATATTTATGTCAGATCCTTTTGTGGGAAAATCACTTTCCTTACAACGAGTCTCCCTGACATTAAAAAACGGCGTGATTTATTTTTAGTATTCAAGCGAGCGTCGGCCATTATTTAAACCGACAGGAGATACATATTTCATTGAAATTTATTAAAATGAGATGTGCCACTCTCTTCTAATCAGTTCAACGACCTCGACGCCTTTTTGCCCCACAGGATTTTATTAAAATTTGACCGAGAAATGAGATTTAAGATTTCGTGTGTAACATGTTTCGGGATCCGCGTCAACTCCGTAGATCATTTATTTTATTCTACGTGGGTTTTGTCTACTTATAATTTTTAATGTAAATATACGTTCATTCCAACGTAATATTGTGAGAGCTTGAGAAATAACATTCGATATTTCGTATAATTCAAAGTTGATTCAAAGATTACTTAAAAAAATACGGTGTTTATTTCAGATTTACATAATTTGACATGGTTTCTCGACCTCCCGCTACGTACGTGTAGCGTTAACATGCGTAGCTCGTAGCATACTACGCCGTAGAGCATCTACGGAACTCAACGCCATTTCCTCAGAGAATAAAAACAAATTCGGTAGCAATTCATCTTCCAAAGAACGATAAATTTTCATCCCCAGCCAGTATGAAATCCTTGCTTTTGGTATAAATCCAGCTCTGTCAAAGACAATAAAACGTACAGTTTACATAAATTTCATTTGACGAGGATAGTTTGGAGGTCGACGCCCGGCAACGACACGCTGGCAGTCTCGCTTGTCGCGTTAAAAAGGATCGACAAATAAAATTAGGTTATAGGTACAAAGCTCGATGAAATTGAAATTATTAAAAGGGAACGAAAAATTCGTTCAAAGTTATCTTTGTTAAAGTCATTGTCCGCTTGTGAGGCCGCGTTTTCATTGATTGATATTTCTTCTCGCCCCGCTGCGCTCCTCGGAATAATGCTGTAGTATGATTGGTCGCTTCTGCCTTTAGGCTCTACTTAACATTGACGGCTGTATTTGTACACAAGTACGACTGTCCATACAAGTGCCATGTAAAGTGTAGCTGGTCACCTGGATAAAACCTGTGACGTCTTGTCTTTGAGATACTGATATCGAACACTGTCTAGTCGAACTAAATGGATAACTTTACTTCGATACTCTGCGAAATATTGCGGCCAAGTTGTACAAAATAGCGGCGCTCGTGTTGGGCGTCAACGGTGCGTCAACAACCACTGAGAATGCCCCGGAGAGAGGTGAAACACGTTACCGGAATATTGTTTGGGTTTGGTTACATTTGTTTTAATTATTTAACATCTGAAAGGGAGGGAAGGCTGATTAGTTGAATGAATAAAAAATATAATAACGGGGCTATTTTGCATGACTTAAACTCACTATTTCGCGGAGTAGCAAAATAAAGTTGTCACTTATCAGTTTAGTTTAACGTGAATCTATACAGTAGTTATTGTCAAATTGAACAAATAAGTACAATACCTTATAATAATACTACTTGAAATTTAACCACATCTATTAGCTTACGCATGCGGTTTACACCCTCGTGAAAATAATAAATAATAATAGTAACTTCGAAAAATTAGTTTTCAATTCGCACTCTACAAAAGAATCCTTATTAGCTTAGGCTGTGAGATTAATGAGTCGTGAGAAATGACTTTATAATCATACATTTTGATGTCTACAATATCCCATACACGTAAAGTTGTCGCGATGGCGCACACCCGGCAGCCCGCGACGCGCAGCCTCATGTGGCGCTCTTTCACAATAAACTTTTTATAGCCCTTACTTATTCACAGGAAGACAATTTATTTTCCTTCAATTCTTTGCGACGGGAGTTAACGAATTCGGGGCGTGCTTTGTTTCTTAATGTTATTTTTCATGATCTTCCTGGATATCTAATTATACGTAGGGATGTTGCCGAAATAGAATCAATTTCACGCGTCTTCTGTATCTGTATTGATTTCATCTAAGGTTTTTTAATCTAGATACAGATTATGTCAGTTTTTCTGAAATATAATGTGTGCTGATGATATATCATAGGGCAATTTGACACTAGTCGACCTAAACCAACTAAGAAAAACTTGTATTCTCGTGAGTCCTCGCTTACTTTATAAAGAACAAAATCAATCATAATCATAAAAATAACTGTCGAATTCACAAATATATACCGTCACGCCTCTTCGTCGTTTGTTTGTTCCTTGATTCTGTATTGTTTTGTACTGATTTGTGGTGTTTAATAAAGAGTATTTGTATTGTATTGTGTTGTATTGATCAACTCCTTCTTGCATGCTCGTCGATTTAGGGTACTCTACAGCTGACCTTTTTTCTCAACTGAACGACCATCTAGGCCTTTCACTCCCAGTAATGAGGATATCCGACAGGACCTCTTCCGTATTTTGTTAATTTAATAAAAGTTATTACAGCACTAAAACAGAACATAATTGTAAAAAGTGAAAGAGCTCTGCAAACATGCGAACAGCAAAATTAGGCCGGTTTAAACAGCTGTTTTCAGTATTTGGATCGTTGTGAGATTAACTTTAATTACGTGTGAATTCGGTAGCAATACAATAATGTTGAAGTAAGATTCTGGTGGCCCGGCCAGGGTGTCACCGCAGAAGGGAACTCTTCAATGGTTCGTCCAATTGACTTGGAATTTGGTAAGCCTATTTAAGTAGGATAACTGTCAATATAAGAAGATTCAACAAAAGTTATTGTCCGCAAAAAGCTTGCATTAAAAACGTTTTTTATGTTACTTTTAGTTTAACTACCCATCTACTTTCGACATGCAATCTTCCATCGTATATTATACCATTAAGTGTCCCGTTGAGGACGCGGAGTAGCTCTACTTCGCTTTGAAGCCGATCGCTCCCCCTCGCCCTCGGATCACAAACGTATTCGTTTCGGCATGCATTTTTTTGGCGACGGCTCGGGGGTGGGAAGGAGCTGTCGCTAGCTCGGAATGGATCAAAATGTGATTAAAGTCGATGGAACGGTTTAGGTATGATTATAGTTTCATGTTCATTCATACAACGTGCTGGTGAACGTAAACGTTAATATTTACATTTAGATTTAGATTATTTAGTAATTCAATGTAAAATTACATCATAAATTGTGCAATGTCAAGTTACGAAAACTTATATTAGTATCGTCAAAGAGTATACAAACAAAAAAAAATGGATGTAATTTAGCAAAATGGTGAAGTTGTATAAAATAATATAGAAGCAACAAATAATTGCATTATGTAGGTTCTCCACTTAGGATCATCATAGCAGAGCTATTATATTATATGACGTACCCAACCAGGGTACAAGTTTTGGCGACAGCCAAACTTTTTTGTTTTCTTTCTTAATTTTCTTTTACACTTGCTTACATAAATCACGTTTTTATCCCTTACGGGGTAGACAGAGCCTAAGGTAACAAGACCTAAAGGCCACGTTTAGCAAGGCTGTGGGCGTATAGGTAGAAAAGGGAATCAAAATATTGATGGATTGCTAGCCCCATCACCTATAACGTGATTCCCATGATTTTCGCCCATTCCTTCGATGGGCTTTTACCATCTGCGCGGGAAGAGAAGCAACTGGCACATTCTATTTTTTTCTTTGCTCCCAGACCAGCATGGAAGGATGGATTAAAATCATTGATTTCTACCGAAATGGGACTCTGATTATAATGGTTTTCGAAAGTATCCAATTTCTTGAATTATCCGAAAACACCTTATAGACATAATGTTTGTTACTCTTTCACGCTATAATTTTTAATGTGTGTGAGATGCAGCCTAGGTAAGCTGGATCACTGGAATAACGCCATCCATCTCCATCTCCACCCTATATACGTCCCACTGCTGGGCACAGACCTCTTCTCAGAATGCGAGGGCTTAGGCAAGAGTTTCTACGCGGGCCCAGTGCGGTTTGAGAACTTCACACACACCATTGAATTGTTCCGCAGATGTTTGCAGGTTTCCCCAAACACACATTCTATTGAATACTTTTCATTAAAATTTTACCAGTAAAATAAATGTAAAATCTCGAAATTTTAATCTCCAAGTCTAGGGACATGATATTTTACAATTTTTCGGAATTGTCACGGAATTTCTCTAATTATTTTTATAAATTTCCAGGGTAATCAATTTGTATCAACTCTACCGCATCTACCGTAAAACACTTTATTTAATTAAATTAGAGAACCCAAAGTGAGGTTCTCAATTTGTCGGGATTTTTTTAATGCCCTAGTTTAATGCTCCTCTCATGTACGCAAAGGCTAACTGGTAGAGATCCCTTATAGGTCTAAGGTCGTCTTTGTAACATGCATCTTATTTTTTGACAATCGTGCCTGTTTCTTAATTTTGTCCACCAAGCGTTACTTACTTTTTATTTATGTAATGACAATTTGTAAAACACGTGTCGGTTGAGATCTCAGAAATAAATTCTATGTTATATTAAACAAAAAACATTCCGCCGCAGGTTGCCGTTTGCCGGAATTTGGCGGAGTTCGCGTTTGCCCGGGACGCGGCAAAAACGTGTGATTAATGAGCGCGCGCTGATGAACACGTCGCTTTGCAGCACGCAGCGGTGCTGGAAGAGGCGCGGCTCAGTGTCCGACACTGGGCGGGATTCTTTAAAAGAAACTCACCTGCGTAGGGCGCCAAGTGATAGTTGCGCTTGGCATGCCACCATAACTTAACCCGTTCTGTCGCAGGTATTACACGGAGTCATGTGTCTGGTCAACTGGTCAACGCACGACCAACAACAAGACTCCTGACCCCGTATTATGCCAACCTGAGTACGGGTCAATCTATAATTGCAAGCTGATTTGAATAATTGATCGAATCAGGCGTTACTTTGCGTAGGCAGCTCTATATTACGTTTCATCCACGTAAACACAGTTGCCCTGCGACAACGAGTCTCCGCTGACACTTCTAGGAGCTCCGCCTCTGCGCACCCAAGTACGAAAAGTTGGATCCCACAGAATTCGACTCGCGAAATAAATTAGGCAAGAGATTTGTATTGCCGCCGGATTAAACTGTCTTAATTTATTACAAGCGGGCGCCGTAATGGGTAATGCAGGCTCCGAAAAGTGGGATTGTTTAAGGAATTTTATATTTGCGCAATGGCCCGCGCCGCGGCGAGTGTAGTGATAAGACACAATGCGGCTATTTGGTTTACTTTCTTAGGTTTGGTTTGGTTTTTTGTGCGTGTTCTGCTGGCTTAATATTAAATTAGTGTTGTAGGGTACATTAAGTTTGGATGATGTTAAAATAACGAGTGTAAGTCAAAATGTTCAACAGATCAGCTTAACACGTATCATGCAGTGGACACGATCACCATTCATTTTCATTTATAATTTATTTTTTCAGGAAAACATTAACATAACATTAAAAATCAACTGGTTGGTTGGTTAGAAAATCAGCCGTAAAATGTTTCAAGCCAAAGTAGAATGTTGGGCGCACTTTCGAGTTTTATGTTCCTATCAATGGGCAAGACAATACGGTAAAGTTACGGGTATAAAAACGGGGAACATTTTTATAAAGTCAACTCCTCATAAAGTTAAGTAGTAAAGCGTGGGGCCCAGAGTAGCTGCTGCATGGCGTTAGTTAAATTAGTGTTAGCAACGCGTGCGGCGCCGGCGTCGCTCGGATCTTGTCCGTTAAAAATAACATTTTAATACCACGCAACAAAATTTAAGGAGGAACGCATTACTTAAGGGTATAAAACTGAACTAGTTTGTATGTAAACTATGTATACATAATATGTCACGACTTTATCCCTTACGGGGTAGACCGAGCCTAAGGTAACAAAACCTTAAGGCCACGTTTAGCATGATTATGGGCGTATAGCTGAAAAGGGAACTTGTTTTCCTGTATTATATTTAAATTTCTAAATGTCAGTAAAAATTAGAACACATAGAAAAATCCGAAAAGTAAAGCTATGGCCGGGAAACGAACCCGGATCCTCGTTATTCCGTGACGCGTGCTATATATACCCCTACACCACCCATAGCAGGTGGGTAGTCTCCGAATTTTTCTACCTATTATATTTGTAGGTGTTTGATGTACAGTAATCCTTAAGCTCTTAATACTAAGGGTTTATAATCATTTCTATTCTAAGCTATGTGATTAGGTTTTAAGAAAATTAAAATAGTTAACGGAATAAGGAGGAAATAAGGGGTTTGAGGAATGATGCATTTGTCAAATAATTTTTTTGTGAATGAGTTTATTGATAAGAGTCAGATACGTTTTTGAACTGATCCGATTATGGTCAGTTTCGTTAATCGTCAGTTAAAATCTTAACCAGATTCGCTACTAGTCAATACCTAATGAGAAAAACCTGTAGTATTCTGGTTTTAATAAACATACAATTGTACGACATTTAACATTATAATACGGCGTAGTCTTGATTGACAAAGTCATGAAAGCAGGAGTACCTACACAATCGTTTCTCGTCAGGCCTGTTTATTGGTAGATTTGTTTTTCGCCATGTTGCGTCTATTCAGAAGCGTCTGTCGTCAGATAATGTTATTCTTCAGATCTTATTATTCGCCTGATTCGTTAACTGACAGTTAGATTATTATTATCTATAGATATAAGTAAAAATGAATCGTCGAAATGTATGTACGCGCATAACTTCCAAACGACTGCACTGAATTGGATAATTCTTTTTAGTTGTGTTTGTTACTGTTTGAACAAGGTTTGTCTAAAATAAAAAACGGCAACAGCTAGTATTATAAAAAAGTACGTAAGTTACCCTAGGCTCTGTTTACCCCGTAAGCGATAAAGACGTGATGTATGTATTTATGTATGTAAAGTGAACCAGACGGGTAGACTACGGGCAACAAAAAGTAACCATATTTTAGGACTTTGACGAATAAGTGCCGTGTATGGCTTAAAGCAAAGCTAAATCTGAAGAATAATCCAACTATCCGTTAACGATTGTGGCGAATAATAAGCTATTCACGAGCTATCGTGCGGAGTAGCAAGGTAATGTTTTTTGTTCATTAAAAAGCTTGTGCTATTAAAAATGTTATTTTTGATAGAAACTTTTGTATTCTAAACCCTTTTCTAGCAAACAAACTTCTTGTTCCTCAAGTTGAATATTACAAAGATTTTTTACTCGAGGGTATTCTTGAGGGTAAACTTTTTGTTTTTAATGTGTATGACAAAGGCAAATAATATCAAAGTGATGAACTTTAATACAACAGAAGCTTTAAAGTGTTTCTGGCTTAGCTCTTTTCTAGTCGATTGATAAAGTGAAAAAACGGAAAATTAAGTTCAAACATTTTATGTTTAAATCTGTGTTAAAAGGATACTCTCTGCTCATGAGGGCGATTAGGAACGCAACACAAATCAAAGAGCCTGATTGGTCGAGTTGACAGCGTCGCCTTTGGTCAATCAGCGCAGACACAGTGTTGCCTTCTTATTGTGCAGTTAATTGTGCCAGAGGAATGATGGCGTTACCTGCATAGCTCGTGGAGTAGCCAGATAATGCACTAATTACTTATTTAATAGGGATCTCAATTGAAAAATTGGCTGGTATCAGTACTCGCTTATCCATTAGTATCATTGTTGCAGGGTACTTCTGGCACATCACGGACTTCCACTACGACCCGCTGTACTCACCAACAGGCGACACTAGAAGACGTAGGTACAAAGTGTACATACTACTAAACCTTTGTTAATACTTAACTTATTTAAAGTTTCGACTTACTACGAGTACAAGTATACCTAATGCCGATCAGAAGTTGATTGTTATAATGCTCTCCAGCAGTACTTGTGCAGTTTATTTATTGAGGTTTGAATTATTAACAAGAGTTTTGATAGCGCGTAGCAAAAAGGCTTTATTCAAAATTACAGTTATAATTCCGACACCAGACAAATTACCGTTAGACCATGACAGATCGTTCAATCGGGTCCATTAAAGAAAATCCAATTAGTTACCAGCAAAATAATTGGCAACTCAGACAACATTAATAAAATTTCAAACTTTCATACAAGACTCGGCCCAGCTCAATCTTCCAATTTGTTATTGAACGCACGTATTGAATACCTACAAGCGTTTCTCTGGCAATGGTTACTGATTTAGGGAAATTAAAAAAATAATGACAGTTATGTAGTAGCATTATGTATCTTTTTCCATCGTGAACACACGATTACTTCCGAATGATGCCGATGTGTCTATGAGTCTGACTGAAGTAGAATTACCATACAAATACGAACGTTCCAAGACAATACGATGGGTAAGGATTTTTCATGACATCTGTATGCACGTAATTAGCCAGAAAAGGACGCATAACCTCATCTCCCTAGTGTTGGGGTTGGCTAGTTGGCACTGACAGTTGCTTAACTGCACTGACAGAGTGCCGGCGGGCGGACGAGCGCGGCAGCTCGGGGCACCACCGCGCGCTGGGCCGCTTCGGCGACTACGCGTGCCACAGCTCGCTGGCGCTGGTGGAGTCCGCCGCGAGGCTCATGCGCGCGCGCCACGTCGAGAACGTCGAGTTCGTGCTGTGGACCGGGTAACTACCTCAGCGGCAGGCAGCGACTGCCGTGCTATGACAAAACGCGGTATCTTGAAAACAGCTGATTTCCAGAAATCGCAAACTGTTTTTTTATTAATTTAGTCCTAAATCCATGGTTATTACCCTATGCAAGAGGTCCGCCTGGATCGCTTCCACTATATCTTGTTCGCTAATTTTAAACCGCACTGGGCCAGCGCGCTTTCACTCTTTCATGGTGATTCCTGTCCCCAGCAAAGGTTTGTTCAAAATAATTGCCCTCCAGATGGCGCTCGTTTATTCCACCCTGTCTAGGCTGGACAAGAAATTCTGATGATGATGAGATCGTTTTCGCAGGGACATCATAGCGGCGCGGTACGGCGACGCGGCGGCACGCTTTGCAGCAGTGCGCAACATGACGGACCTGCTCGGGCGCACGTTCTCGTCGCACTTCGTGTTCCCGGTGCTGGGGCACCTCGACCCGCCGCCCTCCGACAACCTCACCAGCCTCTGGGGGCACTGGTTGCCGCTAGATGCACTGACCACCTTCAGAACTGGTAACCAAGCCATTATAGTTTGCTCCACCAGACGTACCAGACGGTTAGGCATCTGTATAAAATATAATACCTACAGCAGCAAAGCAAGCGGTATCTTATTTGATTGATTACATTTTAACGTTTTGTATGACGGAATAATTAAAAAACCTGCATTGTAGTCAATCTCATTTGTTTCAAATAATACCAATTTCAGAGATTAAGAAAAAAAACAAAAAGATCCGACCTAGGCTTACGAAAGGTTAAGCTCACTTAATCGAGGGATCACAAGATTTTGAGCAATAATAGCAACAACATGAAAACGAAAATATGTATTGACACGAGTTCTTAACTTGAGCCTGTTGCGTAAATGACATGAGGCGAAAGAGTTGTCGGTTTAAGATATTCGTCAAACTTATATGTTAATAACAAGTGCGAGTCCTTTAATTATGATGCCAGTAATATATTTAAGTAATTAATTACCAAGATCCCGGCGCCTGCGTGACTCCAACGAGCGCTGGACAAAAAGTTGATTCCATTAAAGCCGGCCCAATCGATTCGAGTTAAATCTCAACCTTCCGCCGCCGGAGTTTATCCAATTAACCTCTATTCATTCCGCTTTTTGGCATGAGTTTCAAACTTTGAAGTGATTGAGCCTTAGGATAGTTCGGACTTTATTATTGGATTGTTAAAAAAAATACGCAAAGGGAGATATTTAACTGTCCAAGTGAGGAACTGAACAAACACAAGAGTAAATAGTTTACAGAATACCTACATACTTCTAGTATATAGTGTTTTTTCATGTACATTTTTATGAAAGTTAAGTATAATTGAAAATAAACTACATTGTAATTTTCTTGTCGCAATTTTGCAAAACTATGTGGTTTGCTCATTTCCCTTACACTAACCCAGTTTATGAATTTAAAACACGAAATTCGCTTTAGCAGTCGGATGTTGAAAAGTAAACGAATTAGGTACACGAGACAGTTAGGTACATAGTGAGCTCATCATAAAACCTAGGTAATTAGTTACGTTCAATATCCCTTAAAAAAACTCGACTATTGATTCGTTTATGTATAGCTGAGTGTTTGTCGTCAGGTGGGTACTATACGATAGAGCAGTCGCACAGCAAGCTGCGCATCGTGGCGCTGAATACGAACCTGTTCGGTGAAGGCGCGCGCGGCGCGGGCGCGACGCCGGCGCGCGAGCAGTGGGCGTGGCTCGACACCGTGCTCGACAAGGCTGCAAACAACAGAGAAATGGTAACACGATAACACTAGTTACCTAAGGCACAAACCACAGAAGAGACGTAGGACGAGGAGGCATCGCAGACGTGGCAAACCTTTAATTTTATAGCGTCGCGGAGCAAAACAGGCAGAAGAAATGGGACGAGGATGCGTCGCGGGCGCATCCAGTAAACGGGCGCCGCGTCTATATCGTCGTCCTAAGTCTCTCCTGTGTGATGTGCACTTAAGTAAAAGAACACTTTTACAATTGTATCGGATGATTATTTTCTTACGTTGCTAAAACTATAATTCTGGAGCAAGTTTTAATAACATACCTATTAGACACTATCGGAACAAAGTTTAAATTAGTTCACAGGCGATGAAATGATTGACGGACATACATACATAGTAAAAAACAAATTTGAATTAAGAACTTTCTCCTTTTTTGAAGACTGTCGGTTCAGTATATGAACACGGGGCTCTAATAGTTTTTAAGAAATCACCATACCTATTATTTTTGTCAGTTTATTCTGGTTATTATATATTACAGTTGTATTCTGTTTGATTACTTTACTAGGCTACCCAATATCAACAAAAACAATATAGATTTAGAAAAGTAAATCGATCGCAAACGCGGTCTAAAATAAAGGCGCTCACGGTCACTAGCAATTATCAGAAAAATTGCAGCTTCGTTGGTTAGCGGCCGCTGGTTCTTATTTATTTAACACAGTGTTTAATACAAATTTGATCAGGCACGGCTAAGAATATACTATACAAAATGTTTATTGATTAAAAGTGAAAAGTGCAATCGATCCGCTTTTTGCTAAAATTCTTCAATCCACCCTTACGAGCCGTGACTTTCCGCTAACAATGTCGTCATCTATAAGAACATATTTAATAAGTGAGATTAAAACAGTCATGAAAATACAGTGAACGCTTAAATTTGGGTTTAATTACTCAACGGTGACTAAAGATAGACCGCCATTTAACTATTGTCCGAACAAAGTGACAGCGAGCGGCGGCTCCAAAATGCACCGGCTTTATAGTTGTATACCGACTGGTTTAAATAAATAGGAACCATCCATTTTAGTGTCTCTTAGTTGGTTTATTGATACGCTTTCTATGTACGATTTCCGTCATATTAGTATTGTTAGTCGTTTCTATTTTCGGAATGCAGATGCGTTGTCAGCCTAGAGACTAAATTAGAATGCCAAACTCATGTGCCGGTAATGTCATCGGCTGTCTAACTCTTCTCACTGTAACACAGCAGCGCAAGCACTGCTGCCAAGCCGCAGGCTTAATGAGTAAGATGGTGGTAGCGATCCGGACGGACCTTGCACAATATCCTACTGCCCCCCAAGAATTCAACAAATTGGTCCAATACACACATAAATCAATGTTAGCACATTGTCAGTACACACAACATTGTTATTAATGTCTCGATAAGAGGATTATATACATATAGGAATATAATCCGATCCCTTTTACAGTTACGCATAAAGAATAGAAATGAAACAAACATTTTCAGGAAAACAAACGTTGATAAGTTATTAAGATAATTCACAAAAGGATTAAGTAAAGTGTATTTTGTCTAAATCAAAATAGCAATGAATTTACGTTTTATTCTACAATATGTTTTGAATTCTAACAACACTTCGCCTGCCGAATGCAATAAGGGCACAAGTCAAAAAACCAATAAGTCGAGAAACGGCTACTTAAAGTTTTGAGAAACAGGTGTATGACCACCAAATTGGCTATATTTTTTTTTATTTTAGAAAAACGTACCTGTTCCTGAGATTTTCTTTTTCTTTGGCATAGATAGCTTCGAATGAATCCGTTAATTTCGTTTATAATAATATACATTTGAAATTGTAAGGGCCTAAACATGGGTACTTAGTGTTGTGCCTTTGTTGCAGAAAGTATTTTTATGCAATTTCGTGATGTGCCTGAAGTCATGCTAATTATTATAAGTATAATCAATAATATAAATGCAATAAATTAATGACAATTTTAAGAAAATGCTAATATAAAATAAAATCAAAATCAAAAACACACCAAATAGGTTAGGATTGGTATCAATTGTAAGTATATTAGATAGTATTAATTTCGTCGTACCCTATAGATTTCGTATTATTTAATGACATCCTATGCATTTCTTTTTCTGACACCAGTGTTATGAAGATGCTATTATTTCGTGCATTACCATGTATGTGCATTTGGGGTGTTTGAGGTTGTTGAACTGAACCTGGTAGTTCTGTGTAGTAAGTATTAAAATTTGATGCTATTTCAAAGGGGTCTGTTATCATTTTATGTTTTATTACCAGTTTATTAATATTGCAGTGTGTTTATAGTATTATTAGTTTAATTTTTTACTATTTAAATAAATAAATAAATAAATATCAGGGAACAATTCACACACAACCTAAGCTAATCCCAAAGTAAGCGCTAGTAAGGGTTGTGTTATGGGTACTAGACAGCGATACTCATACTTATAAAGTCATACTTATTATTTGCCACGAGGCTCTGCATTTATTTTTAATGTTGATCAAATATTTGTTATTATTTAATCTTTGCGCAGTATCCATGCATTTTTTAACAATTTAGTGTATCTGTAATATTCATGTTTATTTTGTTCGGTTCTTGGTTTTTATAATATTGAAAACGAAGTAATCTTTTCTTTTGCAGCTAATTTTTACTCTTGTTGTCATCCATTTTGGAGAATTATGATTTGTATTCGATCAAGTCGTGAAACTGATTGAATGCGAAATTGAAATCACTTTCTAAATATATATCTGAAAAAGATAGACTTGACAAACATTTCTGAAATTTATTTATATTCTTCTTCTTCTTATGGTGCCTCTCCAACTAGTGAAGGTTGGCAGTCAGCTCCGCATACTTTACACGGTCCCTGGCCAGGTTAAAAAGCTCCGCTGCACTTGTGATTCCAGTCCATTCCCGGATATTTCGCAGACAAGATTTCTTCCTGCGCCAAACAGCTCTTTTTCCAGCCACTTTGTCCATGATTATAAGCTGTAAAAGCTCGTATCTTGTGTGCCTCAACACCATGTCCCAAATAAGCAACTTTTATTTTTTTGATGGTCTGCATCAGTTCACACTCCTTTCCAACCCGACGCAGGACCTCAACATTGGTCACCCGATCCGTCCATCTTATGGCCAACATGCGTCTATATGCCCACATTTCAAATGCTTCTACACGTTTACTGAGTTGCTCTGGGTCCAGGCTTCGCATTCGTATAGAAGTATGGGCCATGTATAGCATTGCAGTAAACGGATGCGCAGACGTATTTTCAAACTGTTTTTATATTATCAATGTTAAAATCTCTTTTACATTTAAAATAATGTCCTTGGTCTTGACCTTAAACCTTAACATTTGTGCTGTGCCATGATCAGAAATGCCGAGAGGTAAAATGGCAGCATAGGCCCTTTTTACATTGCTCAATATAATTGTCTATGCAGGTTTTATCCCTTGTTGGTTGTTTTAAATGAATTGTTAAATTATAATTATTCGATATGTCTATTAGTCTGTTACAGTCGTTACTAATTGCTAGTGTATTAATGTTGAAGTCACCACATACGAATATTTTTTAAATTTAGATTTAGTGTTCATTTCGCGTAGTAAAATATCTAGCTTGTCAAGAAATAAGTTAGCGGATGAACTTGGAATTCTGTACAAACAAATTAATTACTACAGGATACCGACATTTTCTGCACAAAATAGAGTTCCTTAAAAGTTACCTCTGGCTTTGCCAAGATACAGACTCAGCCTCTATTTTAGTCTCGGGAATAGCTACTGGTCAATGCGTAATTGTGAACTTATATATTTTTTTTTCATTTCCAGATTCGATGAAAGTTTCTGTGAGACATATAATATCTGGCTCATTGTTTTTCTTGTATATTTTCGTGAATTCATTATCCACAATCAATGTTCATAAGTGTCCTAAGAACATAATATCACAAGACACAACTTAAAATTTAACTCGAATGATTATGCAATAAGGGCACAACTAAGAAATGCCGTTATTGCATGAACAGGGTAGGCCATTTCGTCACATGCAAGAAGGGCATTTATGCCCCCTATATTCCGCTAGAGTTAACTTTTGAAAATAGTCTTTAATGTATACGATAAAACGATCAAATTAGAACACGATTCCGGGATAAACTCAAAAACCGAAAATTTTTAGTTAGGCCCTTTTTGCATTCAGCAGGCGACTTGTGTTTTTATTATCTACTGTTATTAAGAAATAAGACAAGAAATGTTAATTATTCAAAACCGTGTGCAATTTTGATAACAGTTAAAAAGTTACAACAGTTTGTACATTTTATATGCATAATTATTATGGATGGGCAATCATAGGTTAAACCATTCTAATGGCGTATCATTTTCGGATATGTATTTAAAGCCTTTCTATGCGACACTTCGGAACTGAATTAGGTCCCTACAAAAACGTGGTTTTATCTTGTAACGTCGTTATAGACCGATGTGAAGAAATATAGGACTTTGCATACCGTTAACCGGGGTCACCGATCGTTTTAAAATTGCCATAAAATTGATATTGTCCATATGAAGTAAATGATTTGCATGTAGACGCAAAGGCAATCGACGAAGACATGGACTGGAAGTAGTAAACGCAAATAAAAA
Organism: Pandemis corylana; assembly: GCA_949127965.1. Lineage (NCBI taxonomy): Eukaryota > Metazoa > Arthropoda > Insecta > Lepidoptera > Tortricidae > Pandemis > Pandemis corylana. The sequence continues at coordinate 15,815,019 of OX421856.1, read as the reverse complement.
TTACATTATTATTTAGAGTCCGAAACATGGCAGCGACTTGCAAGCAACGCGGTGCTGAGGACGGAGCAACATAAATAAGCTTTAAACTCTTTATTCTTTTTTATTCCACCGTCACATTGTGTTCAAATAAATACCTACACCGAGCGAGCTATCCCAGAGCCGTCGCCGGCAGCACGACGCCCGCTCTTTGAGTTAACATCTGGACACGTGTCGTGGGATATGGGATGCCGTTTTCTTCCACGATTTATCGGAGCGACGACAAAGGATTATGTTAGGCTTAGCTTAGTTCTATCTTGTCTCGCGCAGTACTTCCTTTGAACCTAAACAAATCAAACAGAACAAAGAAAGAAACTTTTTGAAACTTGCCGTAACATTAAGAAAGATACATGTAGTTACATGATTTTCAACAACATAAAATCTAGAATAATGTATGTAACAAATACTAGAACTTGTGTTGGTATGAAGCGGAGTCTCGTGAGGGGAACTAGTTATGTACGGCCCGGCATGAGGCATATTTCCAGAGCCCGGATTCATAACTACGCGGCAGGAAGGCGCGAGGAAATCCGGCCGCGGCCCTCTAATAAATTACAGATTAGAAACTCGTTAATCTAATCGCCTTTCAAATATGCAAGGAAAACGTAATTTTACAAAGAGTTCTTGGATTACGGGAACTTAATTTTATTTTTAAATTTATAACGCTGTTAATTTTCTAGACGTTTATTTTTATGGTGTAAATTGAAACGGGGAAAATAATGTTTGCTGCTCGTTCGTGGGCCGTCGTTATCGAGTTACGTACTTTATGTAGTATGTTTGTATAGTATAGAGGGCAGTAGCCAGCCTGGGGGAAAGTAAATTGGAGATGGTTGCCTTTCCTTTTGGAAATAATCGATTACGATAAAAACAATTTATTAGTTAAACTAAAAGGGATTTTACGTAAATAAGCTAATATCTATTTAAGATATTGTAATAAATTGGAAACTGTATGTATTCTTAAAATTAAACATTACTAGCCATGTCTAAATAAAGCTTGATAATTAAACTTGCGAATAATTATTATTCGTAGATATTTATATTATGTTGTTGTGTTGACTCGTCGCGAGATATAAGATAATTATATTATTATCACGTACACAATTAGAAGACCACCCTACAAGGCATTGGTAACCTATCTTTTATTTTCTCTCTGAGTATGTATTACAGCTACAAGATCTCGTATAAATAGTACTAGATATTAAATTTCATAGGGATCGTGATGGCCTATAATTTTGTGATATCGGACGTAAGACTTGTTATTTGCCTTGTTAGCGGACGTTAATGGCATACTGAAGGAGATGTAAAATAATATTAGATATTGGAGTCATAGTAGAGACAACATGGTCGTGTAAATATGTTGGTTCTTCTTTTGATATTTTTCTTGTCATTATTATCTATCAACAACTTGGTTTGTCGAAAGTATTATTTGCAAAAAAAACTTGCCTGGCGGATTCCTTTCTTGGTACATACATACTTATTAGTGAACAGTTAAGTACTTAATCTATACTAATATTATAAAGAGGAAAAATTTGTTTGTTTGTTTGTTTGCATTGAATAGGCTCCGAAACTACTGGACCGATTTTAAAAATTCTTTTGCCGTTAGAAAACTACATTATCACTGAGTGACATAAGCTACTTTTTACCGCGGGAAAATACCTATTCCTACGGGAAAATTAATTTATCGCGGGCGAAGCTGCGGACGGAAGGCTAGTTAAAAATAATACCTAATAACTATCAATAAAGTAAGCGCTAGTAAGGCATGTATGTGGTACTAGACAACGATGTACATACTTATATAGAGAAATAGTACATTACTGCCGAGGTCTGGAAAGTTGGGAATTGCCTGATGAGGTCTTTTACAAGCCGAGCAACGCGAGGCTTGTGAAGAGACGCGTCAGCCAATTCATGTTTCCGTCGAGGAATGTATTGTGCTATTCTCAACCTATATGAGAAAATAAAAAATAATAAAATAAAACTAACGGAAAGAGAAAAAATCCTAGAATGTTTGAGAAATACAACATATTTAAATAGATAAAACATCCATGACTCAGGAACAAATATTCGTGATCACAAACATGTAAGCAATCGCTTTTATATAACAACTACATAAGCTAAATATTACATGTATTTAAGTTAGTCATATGAATAATAAACATGTTCACGGTTATTCATAATACAGAAAATAGTCAAAGGGTGAATATTCGAACGTGTTTACCGCTCAGGTCAAACATCACTCTCCAGTATCCTCCCACGACTATTACCATAACGGAAACTTAAGATAGGTAAGTCTTTCGTTTTCATAAAAACTTGAATCATCTATTTTAACAATAGGTAATTTATGGGAAAATAAAGACGAAAAATCGCCGTAAGAATGCTGAATCTGCCATCCTTCAAATTGCATGATCTCAAACCAAATAAAAAGTAAGGACGGAATTTTGTGAAATGCACGCGCATTTGTATGAGACAATGATGAAATAGCAAAACCAGAAAAAAATATTACCCAGAAAGCCAAGCCCATAGTAACATAAGCAAAGCTTCAAATTGTACCTACACTAATTTAGCCGATTAAGATGTGTTCGATAGCGGTGTTGCCGGGTAATTCTTTGGCAAGTCCGGTGAGTTATCGTCGCCGGCGCCGTCCATCATGCCGCACGGCCGCCGTAACTCACCACCGCAACACGATACTTAGAAATGTGTGTAATATGTTGCAGTTGGCCAACTAGGCTTGTAGTATTGATTGTCCAGCTGTGTCGGTTTAGTTTGTGTTTAGTGCCGGCCGCTTACCTACCAATTTAGTAAATGAAAGTTTTTCAATGTCAATTGCGTAAAAGGGTACACCAAAAAGATTTAGCAGATGAACGTTCATGATTGGGTTTGAATTTTGATGAATCATTACATTGCAGAGTAGGTAGTATTCGATTTCTCGTATCATTAACTACACAATAAAACTTTAAAGTTGCTACTTCTTCTACTGGTTTGTGCTCTATCGTGGTATCAGTCTTGAAACAGTTAGCGTAGCAATCCGGACATCCGCGTCCTTACCGCCATGATATAGTTGTCGCATGGCGTACACAGGATGCGGCGTAATTCGATACGACCGCGATGTACGGGGCTGTAATTATGGAGAATAAATAGAGGAACACGCGAGGTGAGAAGCAAGCGAGGTGCACCGACAAGAGTCCAAAGTTGCGAAACATACAACGTGAGAATTTCTCGGCAAACTCTGAGATACCTTCCCAATACAATTAATTTATGTAAATTTTAATATGAGATACAATTTTCGCTATAATACAGTACAGACAGCGTCATATAATGTAGTATGAAACATCCATGGTGACCAAAAAGCTAGGCACGCCGTACTATTTCTATGGTGTGCCGAACTATTTCGCTGACTTGGATGCTTCAAACTTGTGGCTCTGCCTGTACTTGCTTGCATAAAACTGTGGTAGGCAAAATGGCTCCATCTGAAGCCGCTGAAGGGTACTGACCAACGTTACGAGGTGTAATGTAGGGGAGACCGAGGCGAGTTGAGACAGAGGTGAGTTGATACAAAGCCTTTTTCTCTGCACCTATGACAGTTAGCGAGGTCACAACTTCACACAAACTGTGGAGTGTAGAAAGAGCAACGAATTAGCGAAGTTACGAGCCCGATAAACTGCCACAGTTCAGAGAAATCGGCTTTGTATCAACTCACCTCTATCTCAACTCGCCTCAGTCTCCCCTACATTCGCATCGAGCATGTTACGTATTGAGCATGTTCACTGTGTTCTAAAAATCGGCGTAACATGCTCGTCAAAACTCTGTGCTCCATTTCGCCAGCCAGTCTCACTAACGTACTGACTGAACCGCGTAACAGTCAAAGGATTCGCCAAAAAACCGACAGCCGGGTGGAGCACTCAAAGCGAGCAACAAGCGGCTTGATGCTAGCTGGTCTCCCCTTAACACTACATACTGACTGCATGAATGTACACCTCGTAACGTTGGTCAGTAACCAGCTTAATGTGGCAGCGACTCGCGAGTCTGCTGCGAGCGGAATGCCACGTCCACGCTAATATTTTTAGTACATGCAACAATAACGGTTACAGCTTGCAGATGAGTAACCGGCTTTACACGTACCTACACGGTAGAACCTTGTTACTGTATCGTTCGGTTACGGTTACAGCTCGGAGTTGATGTGTGACAGGTGTACATAGTGGGGCACGCGCTGCCGGGCGCGGACGCGCGCGCGCACGACGCGTCGGCGGCGGCGGCCAACGCGCGGTACCTGCACACCGTGCGCAAGCACGCGCGCCGTATCGCCGGACAGTTCTTCGGGCACCTGCACGCGGACACCTTCCGCGTCATATACGACAATGGTGAGCAACGCAAGTACAAATAAGGACCATAGCTTTCAATTCAATTCAATTAATTTAATCATTCAAGTCATAGCTTTAGTCGTAGCTTTTCATGCCCTTCGCTAATAATTTCGTAATTTCACACGGTTTTTATAACACTTCAAATAAATTAAATAATCTGATGACGATTAGAAAAATAAAAACTTGATAAATCTGTGTCACACCGTCATTTTCTAATATCGATAAAGCTAAGAGAATGCAATGACATTGTATGGGATTGGCGTAAGCATAATGTAAATCCACCACCTGGTCCAAGCGAAACAAATACAATGGGCAAGCGTATGTCGACATCGATACTTGTCCAACCGTGCTTTTTTACTAGAGCAGTAAGTTTTAAATAGCTACCTACCTGATTTGTCGTTTTTCGAATAACTTTTTTAACTGAAAATTGGTGACATTTTGAATAAAGTAGGTACAAGTCAATATTACGCGATTATTTTAGGTATTAGTGCTCGCGAGTATTTTAGGTCAAGCGGTAGTGGAATATTCAAATTGAAACCGTAACTTTCCATTGTTTGAAGAACGAATAGCACACGCATTGAATTTTCTTTGAAATTGTAGTTGGTTCCATAAAAAATGAGCATCATTCCGATTATCAATATAGGTATTAAAGGCAGCTTGAATTTAATACAATTTGACAAATAGAAATAACGTAGAGAGGTCGTATCTTTTCGGGTATCGGTTATCTTTCTGGTGTTTGTCTCTAGGCAAACTTCGTGTTTCTTCAGTTCATACGTCAGTCATATAAAAAACGAAGTTTGCCGAGAGGCATTAAGAAAATAGACTTACTGTGTGTGTAAGCTTTCTGTACGTAATGTCGAGCGTCCCCCCAGACCGCGCCGTGTCGTGGGCGCTGCTGGCGCCGTCCGTGAGCCCGCACCGCGACCCCGGCGAAGCCTCCAACCCTGGCCTCCGGCTGTACAAGTTCGACACCAACTCCGGCAAGGTACGTGCCAAGATGGAAATTATTTTAAATTACATTATTATTATGACAAAACATAAGAAAAACACAAAAATATCGTCAATTGTAAATAAAATTAGAACAATAAAATTATTCATTAAAAAAACAGACATCCAATAATACAATCAAGAAATAAATGTCAAAGTAATTAAAAATAAAAAACTAAAGTTGCGTGCATTACCTACCTGCATGGCTCGGTCTCATCGTCTAAGGGACGACGGGCCCTCCCATTGGCATGGTCCTGGCGGAAGCCGGGGCCACCGGGGGGCGTTTGTGGTGAAACCCTAGTGGCATCCCACTGCGTTCCCATCAGACCGGATTGAGGCAACGCCATAGAGTTTTTAGTTTGGGTGTAGAGCAGGCATTGTATTTGGTGTACTTTATTTTAGTTGGCTCAAATGGCGTGCTGAAGGTGATAAATAAATAAAAACGCACCTTAGAAATGAAACGCTTGTACTCCGCTAAGACAAGACAAGAAGAAGAAAGAGAGAGACAATACAGAATAGATTACTCATAATTGGTGGTGTTGCCAACATTGGGTCTGGGGGAGTCCCACATAACCCTAGGCGTCCCCGAGCCTAGGGCATCCATAAAGATTTCCTCTTCGTTAAAAAAAAAACAGAAGGCAGCGGGAAGGTGAAACATCACTATTTGCACGAAACGCCTGCACGCCCTAGGTGCCAACCATCAGCTATCAAGCATCGCTTAAAAAACGTTTAACCTATTTCGACGGTTAACATGTCACTCGGGCGAGCGAGCAAGTGCCAACCAGCGCATGATCGTTAACCGTCCTGTCCCGCAAGCGCTCGCTCCTTGACTTTTTTTTAACAAGGTTGGGAACTAAACGGCATTTTCAGCTTAGTTTAACGGTTCCGTACCTCAGTTGGCCAAAACGGAACCTTTAGGTATAGAATCACTTTGTTGATCGTCCATCCGACCTTTTTCTCAAAACCACGTGGTGGAATTAAGCTGAAATTAATATTAAATATTCAGGTCTGCTGAGCTGTGAAATAATCAAAATTCTTAGTAAACACAATCAAGAGATAAAGTCATTAAAAAGTTGTTTTGATGCAAATTGCCGTGGAATCAAAACCTGTAGAATACTTCCGGGTGTCATAGAAATATGCAATTTGCTATAAAGGTAGCTCTTATAGTAACTAACAATGAAAAGTTATTGAAAATTTTAGTGTTTTGTGCTTATCGGAACATGACAGTCAACCAATTAACCAATATTTACGTAAATGATCTGACACTGCGTACATATTGGCTAGAAGCAAGTCTCTGCTAACACTGGATTCATAAATACAGCCGTTTATACCCTATTATTATTTACATAACTACAAATTGTAGAGTTGGACTCTCACTTGGCTGGTTTTTTTCTCGCACACCGCTCCGCTTGCTCACACATATCTGGTCAATGCGCAGCCTTAGCGTCCATACAAACGGCCGTTGCTAACAGCGCTGTATCCGGCAGGTGCTGGACTACACCCAGTACTACCTGGACCTGGCGGCGGCCAACCGCGCCGGCGCGGCCGAGTGGGTCCCCGAGTACAACCTGACACAGCACTACGGGCTGCACGACGTGTCGCCCGCCGCGCTGCACGCGCTCGCCGACAAGCTGCGCCTCGGCGCGCCGCACGACGCCGCCATCTTTAACAAGTGAGCACACTTCATTTAGAAACCTAAAGGAAATACCCGAACACACGCTCACGGGCATTACGCTAAAAGGGAAGTAACCATCCACTATCGAGTGACCTTTATACGCCTGTAATGTAATAGATTTAAAAGATTAACGGTTAATATAACATAACTCATAATTATCAACGGGATATAGACCGCGATCACCTTTAACGAGCTCCCAATATTTCGACGCAATTGCATGCATCATGATTACGGGTTAACAGAAGAAACTATGGGTCAGTCTATATTGGGCGTCATAATAGTGGGAGCTCTTTAAAGGTAATCCCCTTAATAATATGTCTTATCTGGCTGTAGACGGTGATATCCGGGCGTTACCTTAGTTGTCCGCGGTGTGATTCTCTAAAAGAAACTTGCCCGCGAAGTGATCGCTGCGTTTGGCATGCAATCATAACTTGACCTGTTCTCAGACCAGCATTACAAGGAGTCAGGAGTCTTATGTTGTTGGTCACGCGTTGAGCATGACTAGACACCGTTACTCCGTATAATACATACGAGGGAACGGGTCAAGCTTGGACTTCGCGGGCATGCTTCTTTTAGGGAATCACGTCACTGGTCCGCAACAGAAGAGACATAGAGTACGCGTTGCAAACGTGGAGTCCCTTTAATGAATTTTCGTACAAAATGTATAGAAGCGTGGTGATGCTAAACATACAGAAGAGACGGGGGGACGCCCGCGACGCGTCCTCGCCCGTCTCTGCTGTTTGGCTTGCGCATGAGACGGCGGCGTCAGCTGACGGCGGTGTTCTGTCGGCAGGTACGTGCGCGCGTACAGCGTGAAGCACGAGAGCGCGGAGTGCGACGGCGCATGCGCGCACCAACATTACTGCGCGGCCACGTGCCTGGAGCCGGCCGCGTACCGGCAGTGCGTGGAAGCAGCCGCCAGCGCGCTCGCCGCCGCCGGCCGCGCCGCGCGCGCGCACCACGTCTTCGCCGCGCCGCTGATGTTGCTCTTCATGCTGATGCTGGTTTTATTCGATCTCCCTCAGACTGCTTAAATCGACACGATTCTAGCGATGTTGGAGGCATTGTATTCGAGATCTATTCTAGCGCTCGACGCCACAGGCACCATGCTGGTACTACTTTTATATAAAAAGACAAAATTGATCCGTAATTCTGCGGGTAGTTGAATTAAGTAGTTTGATTTAACACCCCTGTAAATGTTCTACATGTTTTTTTCATACATTAACGCATTCACTGTCATCGACGCATATATGCGTTTTCGTGCCTTTAGCCCAGTGCCGCTGTCATAATTTTACAGGCATTTGAGCGCACGTGCTTCAGAGGCACCAGAAGAAGTCTCAGGTTTGGCAACTGGCAGCGAATGCATGAAACAGGTGACTTCATTTTGAATCCCAAATTCCAATGAAAAACCTTTACAGGAGTATGCAGTCTAACTAACCTAACTATCTGCTGAAATATTATAGAAACATTTTGGGACACCTTGTTTATACCTGCAAGTCTTTAAACATACACGCCTTTGCACTAGGTGCCGTGTTCCACAGTGCGTGGTCTTAGTAGGCTGATGATTGTAATCGTGCACTAGTTTTTTTGCACTGACATTGGCCTGTATTGTGTTAAAACCTCTTCATGCTCAGTTCTTATTATAATTTGGATGTGCCAGTATCCTATTTAAGTATGTGCATGTGTTTTGATCTTCAACTAGAGCCGGCTGAAAAATAATTCACGACAAATCCACTGAGACATTGGGAATGGCTTTTAAATTGTATGTTTTTAAATATTAGCGTATAAACTGTTATTATGACCATTTTATATGTGAATCATGGCCGTGGCCGGGCGAAGAACTCGTGTCGTACTTACTTTTTAATTTAAAAGCCACTTCTAAATTTTTCAATAGTTTTTGCGCACGTTACTAGCATGGCGCAAAAACGGTATGGAATATCGTACGTACTCTCAGTTAAACTAAATGAAACTGAAGAGATAGTATAAAATGATTAAAAAAAATATATTAAAGTGCGCTTTATTTTTTTTAATTTGAGAGCCAAGAAATTCGCTCAGACGGCAATTTGTGATATTGCTATATTATTATATCGCCATAAGTTAACATAATTAGTACGGTTAAGTAAATAAATTTACTTAGTACTTATGTGTATACAATGTATTTAAGATTCGATAAAATGTTAGAAAATTATTAAAATTTATCGTTTTTAGTGAAGCAAATCGAAGCCCACAAACGTTTGGTTTGATTTCTGATTTATATACCCATTCTCATTAGGTACAGTTAAAAGGATAAAATTAAAATCCAAAATGCATTTCTCATACAATGCAGCACCTTTAAGAAACTAAGTAACTACATAAGTAATAAAATAATTTAAAAACTTAAACCCCACTGCAATAACATTTCTGTGAGAAGAAGATAAACAACCCCTGAGGAGACTCCAGCAACAGACTTACCTTTGAATTAAATACAGAGATAGGTACTTAATCCAGGAGAAAACAACACAGCTGATTACTGAAAAAAAACTACTAGAAGCTAAATGAAGAGTTAAGATTAAAGTTTGTCTTTGAGTTTTAATGTATATATTGCTTTAATTATGTTTTTAGTCAAAATTTTATTGGAAAAGAAAAAGAAAGCATAAAAAAACAGTCAAAACTTAAAAATAACTTAAACCTAGCTAAAGCTAACTTAAACCTAGTTAAAGATAAAAAAATTCTCCGAAATCGCCGCCAATGGGGAGGGTGCCCAGAAGGCTGTTTTTAATTATGTTATAATTATCACATACCGTATATACTTTGTTGTGCGATTTGTAATTTATTTAGGTTTGTATTGTATTTAATTCAAAGGTGCGTCTGTTGCTGGAGTCTCAGGGCTTGTTTACATTATTTTCAGACAAATGTTTTTGCAGTCGAGTGTTTTGTTTTTAAATTATTTAATTTATTTCATCCTTTTCAGTTACAATGGCTTGAGTTAGCGCCTCCCGCTGCCCGCCACCAGCCGCTAACCTTAGATCGTTATTGGTTCTAAATGTTCATTCAAAATTACTTTGCAAACCTAATAATGAATTTTAAAGGCCTATTCAATGATACCCTAAGAATTTTATGTATTCAGTGACACTCGCTTCATCAAGGCGAAACTATAGATACCGACCGCTTAAATGAGTCCTGCCTGGCCCGCGCGGTGCAGGGGCGCGGGGTTTAACGACCGCGGGGGCCGAGAGAGGTGCGGGCGGCAGGCGCACTGCCCGCCCGCACCTCTCTCGTTCCCCTTTGTCGTTCTACCCCGCCCCCTGTGCCGCGCGGGCGAAGACTCATTTGGGTGAAGATCATGGACATATATACAATACAATACATGTACCTATACATAAGTACTCGGCAAAAACAACCCTCCATTTGGGCTTCGCTGCAGTCCGGTAAAGAAATCAAAAAAATATTTAAATCATAGGATTTGTCTTTGCTAGAGATTGTTTTTAAGGGCTAAAACCGCCAAGCTTATCGTTATTTAAATTATAATTTTATTGAACTGTTTTGTGGTGTTCAATAAAGAATATTTGTATTGTCTTTTTCTTACTTTACTCACTTTACTGGTGGTAAAAGCCGACACATTCGTTGTAGGTATTGGAGCTTTGTGACTGACATTATTGCTAAAAACGGACGAGCAAACAACTTTTACCTCCTCGTGCATTTTATACCAGCTTCAAGGCCTATACAATCAAAAGATTCCCATCGAGATTGCCATGCAATATTTCATACATTACCCAAGTCGATGATTTAATGTCGATGAGACGTCTCACTGCATACGTGCCGGAGAAATCTCTTCCGGATTGACTCCTCTGTCACAGTATCTAAAGATACGGTGCTACAACAGTATTCAAGTGTAATTATCGCCAACGATGAATACAATATAATCAAGCTATTGTCATTATAAACGGTTAAGTGCATGCATAGTCATTATACAGATTAATGTTCGTAAATGTAAACCACTGAGGTGAATGTTAATTGATGTTAGCTAATATGTTATGCTCTTCAGTCAGGTAATAGAGGAGACCATACCTCTTACTACATTTTAACCCTTAATAGGGCATGCAAGAAATTGCCGTACTTTCAGGAAGTTGGAAATATTTACATACATAGTTAAGTAAACATTCCGGTAAATGGATTTCGTTGTATTCATACATAATTATGTTTTATTGAATTGTACATGCTATTTGATATAGTAAACTTTGATGTTTGCATTTATTAGTATCGTGAAGAATCTCAAAGTTGGTGGTAAATTTTAAGGTGTTAGAAAATTAGGTGCGGATATTTTCGGGGTAAGTATGTAATTAGTAACCTAAGAATCAATTAAAAGCAATTTATTTAAGTATTGTGTGGTTATATTTCTTTTTTTTTCATACAAAAATAATAATTACTGTTACCGTTTAACAATGATGCAAATAATCGAGCCTCAAAATATGCGCATCTGATTTCTAGCACCTTGTATATTATTGTCCATTAAGGTCTAAAAAAAATCCTTCAGTAGTTTTGTTTTATTTCTTTCGGCTAACATTTCTAATAGAAAAAGATTAAATGATAAACATTTAGAAGAAATCCTTGTAATTGATTTTTCTGCTAAGCATTTATAGTGACTCTGGCAGTTTAATTTTCTAAAGTTAAGTATAGGCCCTGAAAAGATGTTGATGAAAATATAATCTATAGCGTGCCTAGCGCTTATAAAGTACTCCATAACGCCGGTTATTTGTTATTTTACTCTCTGCCCTATTAGGGGTTAAGATAGATACAAATTTATGATCCTTCTAATATTGTCAGAGTAATCTAAAGGGTGTAACAGACACCTGGTACGATAATTCACTGGAATATTATAACCTTACCTTAAGTTCATTGAATACTTTTGAAACTGAAGCCTTTATTCTTGTTGGTATTGAAAAAGTAGTCAAACATGGCGACGCCCCGCCTTATTTTCATTAGATGCGACAGAGTGTTTGCCTGTGGCATTTCCCGAAAATGTGAGATGTACCTAGCTCTTCTCGTAGTTCAAAAAGTATTTTTTTTGCGATTTAATTAGGTATATTAACTTCTTTTGATTAAAAATCAGGGTAACCTACCTAAAATTGTACGGTAAGATCGGATTTATTTAAAAAAAATATTTTTTTGCTGAAGTTACTAATAGGATAATTTATTGTTGATTTTACGGACGACTATTTCACATTTACTTTTTGTATTTTTTGAAAAAAAAATAGATTTTGGGGTTTTTCAGTATTGCCACACTAGCGCTCGAGCGGTATTGTGTCAAAGGCGTTCTCTCACTCTTTCTCTTTTAGTCTTCTACTTCAGTGGCGTAGGCGCATTAGTTCCGAATGGACGTGCGCAGACGTCATCACGGCTTCCGGTTGTGTACTTTTGTGTATTCGTGTGCGCTAAGCATGTATGGTGAATAAAAGAGGAATATTTCAAGAGATTATTTAGGTTCTCGTTCATTTAGTAGTGTCTCTGATGGGTACGGATATTTTACGAATAATTTCTACGTGTCATGTTAGCATGATGTGACAGCTAATAATGTTAGTTAAATGCGAAGTTGCGCCTGTATTAGAATTTGAAAATCTGTATGCGGTCGCGGAGGTGGCGCGCGCTTTGACAAAGCCGAGCGCCGCCTGCGCCGCGCTGCGCGCTGAGCGCCCCTGACGCAACGAGAGCGAGTGAGACCGAGTGAGTTTTAATGAATGACCAGACTGGGACGCCATTCACTACGAATAGGACCCTAGGAACGCCAGAAGCACACAACCTTTTGAGAAACAGAAATAATAATATTTTTTTTAATTTGTTAGCTTCTGTAGCTATGGTTATACACTCCAATGAATTATCGTACGGGGCGATTGTTACACCCTGTATTATACATACTTCAGTAACCAACCAACCCGGCGGCTGTGTCCATTAAAGTAAGATTTCTAATAACAGTCAAAGAATTTAATTCGTGATCCATCGAGGAACGTCTTCACGTAACACGTCATACTGACATCGTATTACTTAACAAGGAAAATCGTTACTAAGCCTAGCTAATGCAAAAAGGTTCCATTGTGGGTTAGGAATTAAATTCTTTGACTGTACTTTACTCTTATAACGTGAAGAATTTTTATACGCCAGTACTACGTTAAGTATGTTAAAGTACCTAACTTTAAATTAAATCGTAGGTAAGCATAAGGAATCCTCGTTTGTTCTCTGGTGTTGCTAAACTTTAGCAAAATATACCATTGTTTTTAGAATAGCATTTGTTTTAAACATGATGGGAGTAAAAATAAAGATGGAAGCCGAGAGTTTTCCATCGAGTAGTGTTGCCGTTCAAATATTTTACCTGTGTTCCCCGAACGCTACAATCTGGCCGTCTTCAAATCAAGGGAATCGGCATTTACTAGGCCAGAGTGCTCCACCTTAGATGGCATCTATGCTTACCATCGGGTGTGATTGTAATCGAACGCATGCCTCTGGTTTGCATTAAAAAAATGGTTCGAGCTGGCACCGGTATACTACATAGTAATTCTATTCGGCAAGCGATGTTTCTCTCGAGGGAATTGTGATGTTATCTTATAAGTAGGTAAGTATTTGTACGCAAAATTAACATGAATAGTTTAATATAATACGTAACTAAACGAATCATACTAAACTGTGTAAATAATTCACATTAGAGAAGTAGATAAGTAATTTACAACTGCGAATGAGGAACAACTAGTCAATAAGAGAAAGCGTAATATTAAAGGCTTGTTGTGTTTCGTCAGGCTCGAGAACATGCGAGCACCGTTTGTGTAAGTTATGAGTACAGTGGAGAGCCAAATAACTTGGAACGCAGATGGAACTTAAGTTTCCGAATTGTTATTAAAATTTTCTGATTTATGCTTTGTGAACGCAAGAGGAATAAAATGTAGGCGTGATTTACATCTCCTGCGCCGCGGACTTCAATAACTTTTTGCGCTCGACTGTGAAGTTGCTGCGTTGTTCTTAGTGGATTACGATGTTGCTTTTATTGTTAAAACTAAACATTGATGTCCCCATATTTATTCCGCTGGGTGTTTCAGTACTTCATTTTTGAATAAATGACTGTATTCAAAGTTTGTCTTTTACTTAATTATAATTATTGTTCTCAATGCTAGTTCTTAATAGCTTTAAAAACTCTTTCGGTATACTTGAACATGTACCAGTTGATTACATTAAACGTAATTTCTCTATCCCCTGAAAAATAACTAATATGAATATGTTTAAAAATATGTCTACCTAACCCTCTTAACATCGGAAGGTGCTTGCTACTGTTCTTTTAATTAATCAAAGCTAATATAATTAATTTAGCTTTTTAAATAGGTTGTCGTGACTGACACGTATGCAATTACACTAACATATAAAAAACAAATTTGAAAAAGTATAAAAGAAAAACATACAATGTACCAGTTGCTTCTCTTCCTGTGCAGATGGTAAAAGTCCATCGAGGGAATGGGCGAAAATCTTAGGAATCAGTTATAGGCGATGCGGTTAGCAACCCATCACTATTTTGATTTCCCTTTCCACCTATACGCCCACCATCATGCTAAACGTGGCCTTTAGGTCTTTTTAACTTAAACTTTGTCTACCCCGTAAGGGATAAAGACGTGATTTATGTATGTATACGTATGCATGAGTAAAAGAAAATAAAAAAAAACAAATATTTTGGCTGTCGCCAACATTTTGCATTAGTATTAGTTTAACGCTAGGTAATTATGTAGCTCGCCGCATCTTGCTTTGCATTGTGCCTATGGCTCATCCTCTTTTGACTTCTCGCTTTATAGGCAAGACGATTGTTGTGAATTTCACAGTCATTATTTATATCGACAGTGTAAACACACAGTCGACACACAGTCACGATAATTAAGGTGCCATTGCCAGTTTTTTATTCTGTACCTAATCTTAAAATTACATGTAGGTACAACGAATACAGCCAAGATAAGTATCGACAAAGTTTTGTCTTAGCCTCCTCGGTTACACAATGTTTGATTAGACTCATTAATAGTTTTGAAAATAATAATTCGTTTTCTGTTTCATAAAATAAGCCGACACTGTTTCACGCCAATCGGTGTCAAGATGACTTGCATCGCTGAACGCTGACTACGCGTCGAAAGAGCTAAAATAATAACGAGATTCAGTTACTTTTATGATTCGAAGGAAAGAAAACTTATTAAATGACCAGTCATTTTCACATCGGCAAAGTCTTCACTTTAAAAAGAAGAATCCAAATTATGAATGATCAGACTTCCTAAATTCAAGCGATAGTGACGCGTGTCAATGTTTTAAATTCAAACCAAATGAATTAACTTAAATGCCAATTAAATTAAACACCAACTGAATTAAATACCATAAACGTTTAAGCTGATTTTAGTTTACAATGCGGTTGAATCAATTAGCACCAATATATGCCATAATATATGCCACGCCATAAGAGATTTCAAATTACATTTTTTTCGGACAGCGTAAATTTGATCAAATATAGTAGAGAAGCTTCAATGCCACGCACCCTTTAGTCATCGACCTTTGACCCGTTTATCGCTGATTTCTAATAAACAATCTACATTATTTCGGGCTATTACGGTCCTGATACAAACAGCGTATTCCACTGATTGACGCTTTGATGTATTCAAAGTAAATTAGAGCCAACCTTATTGATCGCAGACTGGCCAACATAAGTTATTTCCCAGTCAGCGGAAACAAAGCGGCACGCGACAAGCGACCTTTGATCTTATCCGCTATTAATATAAATATTGTATTCGTTTTAGTGAGGTGAAAACGACAGAATTCAGGTGTTTATCGCAAGTGAACATCGACTCATTTGTACGAAATTACTGGGAGTTCCTGCGAAGGAAAAGGTAATCGTCGAGTCGAGCCGCGGCGGCGCTGACCATCGAGCGCTTGATTGATATGTTTATCGCGAGGGACGGACGGTTGTTGCTGTTGCTGCTTGCTTGTTACGGTTTGCGCAATTTTTGTGTTATTCCAACAATACATTGTTACAAACTTTCGCTATGCTGGCTTTATTAATGTTGCCTTTATGAAAAATGACATCTCTTCTACTTAATCGGCGACAATGAAATACAGTACGGTTCAAAGCTAAGCTATAAATATTTAAGCCTATATTTTCTTGATTTACAATTCAGCCAAATGAGCGTTATTTTTGAGTTCGGAGTTTCACAATTACGCTGCATTCAGTTTCATACAAAGGGCTCTGGTTCACACATCACATGATAACGCAAAACGAGGTGATAGATCTGTTGGACAGATTTTGCCACTTAGGAATCTCATGCCCTGACGTATGATGTTTTATAAATTATTATCTATGAAAATAAAAATGAATGTTGCTTAGCTCAATTGACTCGAGAACGGCTGAAGCGATCCAGCTGATTTTTCATTTCTTCCTTAAGGATTTCAAAATGATTTTATGAAGAATAAACAAAAAAAGCCCATCGAGGGAATGGGCGAAAAATCATAGGAATCATGTTATAGGCGATGAGTCTAGCAACCCATCACTATTTTGATTCCATTTTCCACCTATAGAGTTACGCCCACAATCTTGCTAAATGTGGCCTGTAGGTACCTGTTACCTTAGGTTCTGTCTACCCCGTAAGGGATAAAGACGTGATTTGTGTGTATGTATGTAAACAAAAAAAAATTAAAAAAGGAACAGGGACGAAACCGCGGGAAAAAGCTAGTAAACAATATCTGCGAGTACATAAAGCGCGATTGTTGGAACTTATTTACTTAAGAAATAAAATTTTACTGGAAAAAGTTCATAAAAATGAACTGTTGAATTAACCTTGGTACAGAAATGTCAACAACCGAATGTAATTTTGTCGTCCACGGTTTGTCTTAGTTATTAAACAAGCAGTATGAATATTCAGCCGCCTACGACAGATAACTCGGTTATGCGAGCTTCCGTAAAGTCGCGGCGAGCGATCCCAATAGATGCTACGAGTAAATATGCTAATATCAATCTTAAACTCTGTTAGCTCTACTATTTAGTAAATGAATTTAACTTCTAAAAATTCAAATACAAGACATATTTTTTTAAATGCTAGGTACACGTAAACATTATTTTTTGTAAAAATCTACCAGCATTTTAAAAGTACCTACCTAACAATATTCTAAAGAATACGACAGACCTTTTTTATTATGAACTAGCTTCTGCCCGCGACTTCGTCTGCGTAGAATTATACATAAAAATCTTCCTCTTGAATCACTCTATCTATTAAAAAAAACCGCATCAAAATCCGTTGTGTAGTTTTGAAGATATAAGCATACATAGGGACATAAGGACAGAGAAAGATACTTTGTTTTATACTATGTAGTGATGATAAAGTAAAATATCCGCGTGTGACAGATATGTTCACAATCAAAGCGAAAAAGGAGGATACTCTCCACTGTCTCTGAAAGTCAAGATACATCGTCATCATCATCATCACCAGCCTGGACATATACGTCCCACTGTACGGCATAGGCCTCCTTTCAAAATGAGAGGGTTTGGGCTATAAGTTCCCGCGTGGCCCAGTGCGGATTGGGAACTTCACACACACCGTTGCATTGCTTCGCAGTTATGTGCAGGTTTGTACAAGTTTCATATTTTGAACCGAGTGTCATTGCAAAATAAATTGGATATCATTTTCCTTACGAGTAATATACTTATAATATACACACACTAATTAAAGTAAAACACGTGTAACATCAACAGTTGAATTTGGTAGAAAAAAACAAAAAGTTAAGTTTTGATTTTTTTAGGTGGGACTTTAATGATTTAATTACGAGCACTGGTGACCTACAAAGCCTCCGTTTTTAATATTATCCCCGGTTCTAGGCCACACACTGTATACTCCTATAATAGTTAAGGATCGCAAGTAAAAAGAGTACGTTGAAAAAAAAACTGAATACAATAGCGCAAGTTATGCATTTTACATCTCGAAATTCGCAGCATTGGTTGATAGATTACTATGGAACATGTGGTTCAGTTTTATCAGCAGAGTTTCCGGGGTGACGTCACACGGGTAGTGGCCGGGTTGAGCAGTACTTAGCGTAACGCTCACACAAGTCGACATTACAAGACACTAGTTCGGGTCCTATCAAGAGACTTCGTATCGACTTTTGTGCTTTGCATAAATTTGCATGGCAAGATGTTCACGACACTTGCTTATGCGGAAAACATGATACCACCCCTGGGTACATTACCGCGCTGTGTATCATAAAATTTATCAAGCATTTTGTTGGAAATAACACCGGTTTAATGTCACGGCGTATCGAAAGGGGAAAGGGAATCGCGCGATAGAACCAGCGTAGCTTACAAATTGCATGTATTTGATCGAATAAATTTGAGGTAATGCCACTTTGCGAATTGGCCAAATTTGTTAGTCGATTGCGAGTGTGAGACTAGTGTGGGGCAACGGTGTGATTCCCTAAAAGAAACTCACTCGCTATTATATTGCTGGGCATGGGATGAAATCATAACCTGACCCTTTCTCTGGCAGGCATTGTAAGTTTTTTTTTTTTTTTTTTTTTTTTTTATTATTTATTTATAAAAGAACATAACACTATCATTACAGGAAACCCAATGCAATAGTGTGCCAACTTAATTAAATTATATATACTTAACTTACTTAAAAAAGAACCAAAAAGAATTTATAAATTACTGTAACATAAAACATAAAAAGTCACTTTAGTGAATTCACACAGCGGACATGAGAACAAGTCAGTCTTTTCAGCCACCTCATTCAAGATATGTAAGACTCGCGTGAGAGGAGCCTTATTTAGGAGATTGGTCCGGCCACGGGGCACCTTGAACAACTTAGGCCGCCGTCGCCGCATTATATAGTTATTAGGTACCGCTAATCTAATCATTTCGAGAATACCTGGATTATGAGCCTTTCCTCTAATCAAATCAAGCATGACTTTAGCCAGTGCAAAGTCCCTCCTAACCTCCAATCGGTGGTAACCAACCATTCCAAGCACAAATAAAGTAGGGTACATCAAAGGGTAGAACGGGTAAACACCATACAATTTTAAATATAAGTACCTCGTGAATTTATTTTGTATGCGCTCCAACATCATGCTGTACTTAGCCTCATGGGGACCCCATATGACCGCGTTGCTCTCCAAATGGCTTCTTACCAGCGCATCATACAATGCCTTAACTGCACTCATTTTAGTGAAGGTCTGTGTTTGCCTAAGTATAAAGCCCAAATTTCTATATGCTCTTTTACAAACATTCACCACATGCTCTTTGAAGGTTAGGTCGTCCGTGATAAGTACTCCCAGGTCACGCACCTTAGTAATGCGCTGCATTGGTACCGTTTGCAGGCTATAGTCATACTTGATGGGCGTGCGTGCTCGACTAAAGGTGATAACGGAGCATTTGGAATAATTGAAATCCAACTTGTTCACCCGACTCCACTCTATAACACTATTGATATCATCTTGCAAGCGCTCACAATCATTTCCCTCCCTAATAGCATAAAGCAATTTAAAATCATCCGCAAATAGCAAACAAGTCGCAAATTTAACAACGTTAGGTAAGTCATTGATCATTATTATAAATGCAAGTGGCCCTAAATTACTGCCCTGACTAACACCTGATCGAGTAAAATATGACTTTGACTCACATCCCCCATAATCCACAAATTGTTGTCGATCCTGCATGTAACTAGCAAAGAACTTGAGTAAGTGCGGAGTGAATCCCATGTCTGCAAACTTTGTCAACAATAAATTATTATCCACAGAGTCGAATGCTTTTTTAAAATCAAAGTACACCGCATCAACCTGTGTACCGGAGTCCACGATTGGCACCACGTATGACATAAAATTAAGCAGATTAGTGGTGGTGCTTTTGGCTGGCCGAAAACCGTGCTGTTGGTCCGTAAGGAAACTTTTTATTTGGTCATAAATGCTCTTTTGGATAGCTGCCTCAAACACCTTCGCCGGTGTTGATAACACGGCCACTGGACGATATTCACTAACGCTCGAGCTGGCCTTTCCTTTTGGAACTGGTGTAACTCTAGTCAATTTCCAATAACTTGGAAAAACTGCATTTCGTAAACAAATATTAAAAATGTACATTAGTGGTTCTGCAAGCACAGCACGACAGTCTTTAAACAAGAAAGCAGCAATCCCGTCTGGACCTGCTGAGTGTTTGGGCTTTAGTCTCGCGAGTGCAATCTGAACATCGGATATTGTTAACTCCTGCAGATGCACTCTCCGACTGCTCGAGCCAGCTGCCGATATCGCGTCCTCCACCTCCAGCGCTGGCTCACTCGTACTATACACGGATTGGAAATAAGCAGCAAATTCGGCAGCGCTGTCGGCATCGGACAATACTACTCCGTCTTTCTCAATTTTTTGTTTATTAACAGAACCTCTTTTGGAACTAATAAATTGCCAAAATGATTTAGGGTCAGTCTGGAACCGGTTCTGCAGTTTGTCTCGGTGCTGTTCATGAGCTTGTATAATAGCAGACTTAATACTCGCCCTACATACCGAAAACGAAGCATAATCGCATTTTGATTTAGATTGCTTATATTGCTTATGAAGCCTAGCTTTTAATTTAATTTGTCTAATAATGTCAGACGTGTACCACTCGGGATAACTGTATCTTGAATGACTTCTGTAACACTTTTTCCTAGGCATACATTGATCAAATATATTGTATATGAACTCATAAAAATACCCTAAAACCTCCTCCATGTCCTGTATTCCATACAGTGGGCTCCAATCTACCGTCGCTAATTTGGAATATAATAAGTTATAGTCAGCTTTATGAACATTCCATTTAGGTCTCCTATCGCGGATCTCTTTGTTATCGTTAGCGACTGTGGCAGTATTTTCGCTAAGAGATTTTATCAGCGGCGGCGATGAGTCACTGAGCGGCACGCGCACGCACAGTGGCGGATGGTATGGGTCCACCGGCACTAAAGCCTCGTCGGCTGCCGACACCCGCACCCCTCCGCCTCCGCGGTTGTCAAGTTGTCAGTCTTATAATGTTGGTCATGCGTTGATCAGTCAAATACAACTCCAGACTCCAGCGCTGCGGTGGAAGGCATGGGAAAACCACTATACATATATTATTTTCCCAAGGAAATCGTTGTAAAAGTTTAAGTCCTCAACAACGACCATGACCACTCTATCAAAGCCGGTCAGACTTGGATTTTTATAGCAGAGTGAATCCTGTTCATGATGATATGAATAAAATTAGTAAATCATAGGTACTCTGAAGTATTTAAGTGTCAATAATTTTTGCACGTGTTATTCGTGCAAGGTACGTCCGGACCGCTACACGAACGCGCTGCTTTGTTCCGGCGAGGAGAGCAAGACAGCCGATGAAATTACAGAAACATGAGGTATTCCGGCTTGACCATCTAAGCTGTGGTCTGCAATTATAATCTTAATTTTGATAAATTGTTTAATCACCACATTGTCTGTTTGTATTGGGTATCTAGAAAATTATGAATTCACATAAATACCAGTAATTTTCATATTCATTTTCTAAAAGTAAGCGCCAGATCAGAACCGCGATATTCATAAATTTTTAAACAGAAAATCGTTCGCCAGCTTGTTGACTATTTTCTCGGGGCGGGCGGGAGCGGGGCGTGCGTATTCTAAAGAAGTATCGCTTTTATGATGGTTTTATCATCGCTTCCGTGTCGCCGGCGCGGAGTAATCTGCAGATTTTTGTCAAGATATTTACCCACTTTGCCACTCTTCGTAAAAATGGAATAGTCATTTATACTGGCTACTTCCAAACAAAATGTGTTGCTTTAAAATGGAAACGGTTTTAAAGGATAATACAGTCGTATTCTGAAGCAACTTGTTTTGAACGGAAAACGGACTCAAGCAAAGTTTGTCGTAAAAGTAGCTACTTTTATAGCGCATTGTTCTATCGGTCCAAAATTATGATAATGAGTCAGTTGTTTTGAGTAACATTGGATAAATTGTATCTATATTCAAATTAACTAACTTCAAAGAAAGGTGAAAAAATACTGATTACCTACTTAAAATCGACTGTACTTTAAATCATAGAAAAAAGTGAAACCTAGAAGTGGTATGTGGACGAGAGACGCGTGGCATCTATATGCGGAAAATTCTTTAAAATTAAACGTCAAATTGAATTTGACGGTTCGAGTAACAGAATGATTCTGCCAGAATCGAATTTTCTCGAGTGTTCTGCTATCATGTTAAATTTTCAATCACGTAAACCTAAATCCCATTCAGCAGAGTTCATTTTGCAACGCATTATTTTTAACGAAATCTGTTGTGTGCAATGGCAAAACTATTATTTAGACAAGTGATATTTTTAGACTGTTATATTTTGGCTACTTCACGCTAGATGGTGTTAATATTCCTGTACAATGGACTTTAAGCAATATTCTGTGAGTGGAAAGCTTAAATTATAATTCCGATACAGAACTTATTGCATTTTTTAATAGAAAATCTACGACCGATAATTGCCAAGATTTCAAGGCGGGAGTAAACTGTCTATGTGAGAATTTGGCGACACCGGCTTCCCTAGCGAAGGTGACTTATCGCACTTCTATTGTCTCTTTGTTCTATGGTTTTAATCGACGAAATAGCACACATTTCTGATCCGAGTCCGTCGCTCTCTTTTCCGTATTACGGGCTGTTATCAAAATAAAACACGGCTTCGTGTCAAAAGACCAAGTTTGGGAAAACAAAATTAAATGCTGACGCATTAACTGCTTTAATAAAAACTTTCCAGCTGCTTTCAATGCAAATTTCACAAAAGTACTATAGAAACTAAAAATAAACTAATGTAGGCAAATTTCTAAATGTCAGTGAAAATTAGAACACATAGAAAAATCCGAAAAGTAAAGCTATGGCCGGGAATCGCACCCGGATCCTCGTCATTCCGTGACGCGTGCTATACCCCTACACCACCCATAGCAGGTGGGTAGTCTCCGAATTTTTCTACCTGTTACTAACTGTCACGTGACCTTTTTGTTACTATGCGATTTTTTGTCGCTAAGCGTCATCTGTTTGAATGATGTGTCTGTACGACACTAATGTTAGAACATTAAGTATTAAGAACACGTAAGAAAGATAGTCTTCTTTTTATCCGGGAAAATAGCAGATTTTCGCGCGACTGCGATAAATGATTCCACGCAGACGAAGTCACAAGCTACAATAGGCAACTAGGCAAGGCTAGCGTTGACCTATTCAAGACAAGAGCGAGTCACAAACTGAACTTGCTTTTTTATCCTACTAAAATATTATAAATGCGAAAGTTTATGAGTGACTGAGTCTGTGAGTGTGTATGTTTGTTCCTTCTTCACGCTGAAACGACTGGACGGATTTGGATAAAATTTGAAAACTTACCAGCTAGGGTACCCCCTAGATTAAAACATAGGTTACTTTTTAACGCGAAAAATTGCATAGTGCACGACCGGATAGCCTAGTGGTTAGTGACCCTGACTATGAAGCTAGAGGTCCTGGGTTCGAATCCCAGTAGGGGTAGACAATTGTATGATGAATACGAATGTTTGTTCCCGAGTCATGGATGTTGTATATAAGTATGTTTATCCGTTGCCTGGTACCCATAGTACAAGCTTTGCTTAGTTTGGGGCTGGGTCAATTGGTGTAATTTGTCCCAAGATATTAAAAAAAAAAAAAATGTTCCCATGGGATAGCGATCAACATATCAAAGGTTGTAGCCGTGTGTGGTAGCCGTAAACGAATTGCTAAGTCTACGCCGTCAAAGTCGCGAGCAGAAGCTAGTTTTGTTATACAGACTAGGGTCGCTAACGAGAATGTGACCTTGATGGTAAGTGTTCGACCAAATGGAGCACACGATGAGCCAGAATTAGCACCGGCTGTCTAGCCTCTCCTCGCCGGAACACAGCAGCGCAACACTGCTGCTTGGCGGTAGCATAAGTTAGTAAGATGGTGGTAGCGATCCGGACGGACCTTGCGCAATATCCTAATGACCGCGAAACTTTGCACTACAAAACGGGAAGTCTACAGTATTTTATTAACATAAATTTATGTTGAACTAGCTTATGCCCGCGACTTCGTCCGCGTAGATAAATCCCGTTTTTTTCCTTATCCCGTGGGAATTTCCAAAAATCCTGAAATTAGTTTCTTAGTTTTGTAATCACCTACTTTTGTATCAAATTTGAAGAGTTTAGTTATTATAGTTACTGAGATAGCGTCACTCGGAATCGAATATATAATTCCCGTTTTTTCCTTAGCCCGTGGGAATTTCCAAAAATCCTTCCTTAGTGGATGCCTACATTGTATAAGGTATCTATGTGCAAAATTTCAAGTCTCTAAGTCCAGTGGTTTGGGCTGTGCTATGCTATCCCGCGGGAACTATGCAATTTTCCGGGATAAAAACTATCCTATGTCCTTTCCCGGGACTCAAACTATCTGTATACCAAATTTCAACTAAATCGGCCCAGCGGCTTAAGCGTGAAAAGGTAACAGACAGACAGAGTTACTTTCGCATTTATAATATTATAATATAATATAATAATATAGTAAGGATTTCTAAACGACACTAAGAATTAGAACATGGCCGGATTGTAATTTTCAGTGTCTTTTAGACGTTTTATTTCTAACGGGTAAAACCGTAAAAATAAAAACAAAAATCAAAAAGAAAAATTCTTGATTCATTTGATATTATAATTATGTTAAGTCAGTTGCTACTGGCGCTTAAGTGCAGCTGAAGCATCTTAATATTTAATTAACCTCTTCTTGTCGGGTTGACTGTTTTATTGGCGTCCACCTGCTTCCCGGGACCAGCTGCCCGCATTTCTCGGATAGAAATAAAAAAATCGCCAAGAGCGAAAGTAAAACAACACGGTAATTCATCAATCTTAATTCCCAAGGACAGCCAGCTCAAAAGAAATTTTGTGCTGACTCGCGGGAAAGACATTTCATTATTCCCCACTTCCCGCTGTAGCGGGCGAAAGTTTCTTGGGAAAAAAACGAGCGGTGGGACGCATTTGTTACTATTTTCCCTTACGGTTTTGTATTTGTTTTTTCACTTGCTGCTTTCAGTTTTGTTGCGAGAAACAGTTTTCCTTAAAAAAATAGAATAAAAATAGTAAGATGTTGTGCGGTTCACTATTCATAGCCGCCAAGTCAAAAAGAAGGCTTACACAAAACTAAATACTACTTATTTACTTTAATAGTAGGAACAAAAGGTGTCTTAAAATTGTTCTGACTTATTTCAGTAGTTGACAGTCTTAGTATACTTAACTGAGCACCCCTGTAAGTTTTATTCAGAAAATTTATAACTGGCGGACAAATGTTTTCAATATGATATTTGTCGACGTTCAAAGTGGTAGTACACAATGTCACAAAGGTGATTTTGAATTAAAAATTACAACGTGAAACCTTAACAAAAGTGTTTAATGAAACTAATCTAACAACGTGTTGAAATATTCCAGATATTTTTCATGAAGCCTTGTACAGTATAAATATTGTCATGGTATACCGGTATCCTGTTAGAAACAATCAAGTCAAAATCTAGACACCCGGTTAGCGGTGGTTAATAACGTTTCTTTTAGTTAGCCTAATACGGTGTCCTACTGCTGGGCAAAGGCCTCTCCTCTCGACCTCCACTACTCATGGTCCGACGCAATGTCCATATAGGTACGCGTCCAAATCGTCCCGCAATCGCCTTCTTGGTCTGCTTCATTGGCCATTCTCCGGCCAATAACGAATTAGAACCTTAATTTTCATACAGCTCAATTATTGAGATAATTATCAACGGACGGGGTGCCATATTGGCTAACAACATAACCCAGTTTAGGATGACCTAGAACCAGACCGCTCAAACCATATGGTGGCCCGCCAACCAGTTTTAAATGGCCCGCGCAAGCCTGAAATATCCGTCAAATTGAGAGACCGTGTGTGTCATACAGGTATCTTATCTGTGGTTTGATTTAAAAAATAAAGACAACACACAAGACTGTCATGGTTGGATCAAGTATCATTATCTTGTTTTATTTATTTAGTTAGACCCATACTAAACATGGTGTCAGGTGAAAATCAATAATAAAAGTAAGGAAAGTAAATCCTACGGTGGACAGAGAGAGGGGATATTTATCTATGTGAAAACCTGAGTGGAAATTTTTTACAAAAGAAACGTGTTGAAAATGGACGACGCCAAAAAAGATTTAGAAATAGAAAGGGTGGAAAGATTGGGAAGTGTTAAAGTAATCGGAGGCATCAAACCTCCATCGGGGTTCAAAATAGAGGATGCCAGCTCTTGGAAGAAATACAAACAGATGTTTGATATATATTTGAAAGCCACTGGTCTGGCAAATGAACAGGACGAGCGTAAAATTGCCATTTTTCTGAGCTGCGCGGGAGAAGAAATTCTCGACATTTACAATGGGCTGAAAGAAGTTACTTCGTGGAATGAGCTGACACAACAGTTAGATAAGTACTTTGGCACACAAACAAACACTGTGGCCAATAGCTACAAGTTTTTTAATTTGAGACAGGAACAAGAAGAAAATATTGAACACTTCACAACAAGATTGAGATGTGCCGCCAAATTGTGTGTCTTCAAAGAAGAGGATCGACTGATAAGAGACATGCTTATCATTGGGGTAAATGACTCAAATATCAAAGAACGACTTCTGAGGGAAAAGGATTTAGACTTAGTCGAAGCCATTAATATATGCAGAGCAGCTGAACACAGTAAGAAACAGTTGAAAGAAATGGAGGATAAATCAAAATTGGAGGTGGATTTACTGAAAGAAGATAATAATAACAAAGATATGACAAGGAAAAGATTCAGCAGAAAAATGTTTGATTGTAACAAATGTGGTAAACAACATGAAGCTAGAAATTGTCCTGCATATGGAAGAAGATGTGCGGTGTGCAACAGGTACAATCATTATACTGTGATGTGCAGACTCAACGTGACAAGAGAAGATAAGTTTCAAGCTCAGAAGCCCATGAGTAAGAAGGTGGACAAGGTGACGGAGTATAGACGAGGCAGTGATTGTAGTTCTGAAGAATTTGTTGTGGACTCCGTAAGTAGTTTTGACAAGTCACAATGGTATGAAACAATATGTGTTGATGGAGTTAATATCAAATTTAAATTAGACACGGGGGCAGATTGCAATACCTTGCCATTGAAGTTGTTTAATAGAATTAAAAAAGATAATGTTGACCTTAGTGGGTCTACTGTGTTAGTAGTTTATAATGGACAAGAGATTAAAACAGTAGGAAGCATTAACTTAAAATGTGTTATTAAAGGAATAGAAGAATATGTTCGGTTTTGTATAGTAGATATGCCAATACAGCCCATATTAGGATTGCCAGAGTGTGTCAAGTTTAACCTAATAAAAAGAATTGATAGTATAGTTAGTGAAGAAAAAATTAAATTTCTACAAAGAAATAAAGATGTATTTTCCGGGTTGGGCAATATTGGCACATATACTATAAAGTTGAAAGAAAACTCACAGCCAGTTATAAAACCGATTAGACGAGTGCCACAAACAATTAAAGAGAAGCTCAAAGAAACTTTGTGTAATTATGAAAGTAGGGGTATTATTGAAAAAGTTGAAGGACCAACTATGTGGTGTAATAATCTTGTAATCGTAGAAAAACCAGACAAAACTCTAAGGCTGTGTTTAGACCCCAAAGAATTAAATAACGCAATTTTAAGGGAAAATTTTCAGATTCCTTCTCCTGAAGAAATATATAATTCGCTTTCAGGTAAAAGCGTCTTCACAGTACTAGACCTGAAGGATGGGTTTTTTCAAGTGAGCTTGGACGACCAACAAAAGCTCTGTACATTTGGAACCCCATTTGGCAGATACTCCTTTAAAAGAATGCCATTTGGAATTTCATCAGCTCCTGAGGTAATGCAAAGAATAAACACAGCTATATTTAGTGATATACTTGGAGTAAATGTATATTTTGATGACCTAATCATTGCTGGTGATAGTGAATCAGATCATGATCAAATTCTAAACAAAGTAATAGACAGAGCAAGAAAATTTAATGTAAAATTTAATCAAAACAAACTTCAGTATAAGAGTGATTTTGTTAAGTATGTGGGATTATTAGTATCAAAGGCAGGCATAAAGCCTGATCCAGAGCATGTTAAAGCCATTGTAGATTTGGAAGAGCCAAGAAATATTAAGGAATTGCAGAAGTTTCTAGGAATGTGCAATTATTTAAGTAAATTTATACCACAATATACAAAAACTACTGCAGCACTTAGAGACTTACTAAGGAAAGATGTAATATGGGACTGGAGTAGCGCACAGGCACAAGCATTCTTAGAACTGAAAAAAAAATTAGTACTGCCCCTACTCTAGCCATTTTAGAAAATGATGGAGTGTTAACCTTACAAAGTGATAGTTCTAAAAGTGGCATGGGGGCTTGTTTGCTGCAAAAAGGGAAGCCAATATCTTTTTACTCTCGGTGTTACACTGAATGTCAGCAGCGGTGGGCTCCCATAGAGAAAGAACTCTTTGCTATTTGTTTAGCCATGGAAAAATACCATCAGTTTGTATATGGTCGTAGAATTATAGTTGAAACTGACCATAAGCCTTTAGTGGCTATAATGAATAAAGACATTAATAAAATTTCCGCTAGGTTACAGAGAATGGTTTTGAAACTTTTAAAGTATGACTTTGAAATTAAATATATTCCCGGATCTCACATGTATGTGGCAGACTATTTATCTAGGCATTTTAATACAGAAAATGGGCAAGTAGAACCATCATTAAAAGAGTTGGTTCATTGTTTGGACTCAGAGGTAGTTTATGGACTTGACAATGACTTACAAATATCAGAAACTAAGTTGCAAGAGTTACAAACTGAAACACAAAAGGATGGTAATCTACAACAAATAATTATGTGGTATAACTCAGAATGGCCAAAAAATGACAGAAGTATATATGGTAGGGAATTAAAAAAGTTGTATAAACTCAAAAATGAGCTTGTAGTTAAAGATGGCATTGTATATTTTGGTAATAGAGTACTTGTACCTAGGCAATTAAGAAAAGAAATGGTTAATATACTACATACAGGTCATGCAGGCGTGGTAAAATGTAAAAAACGTGCAAGGAAAGTGTTGTACTGGCCGGGAATGTCAAAAGATATAGAGGAACATGTTCTAAAATGTAAAGCTTGTGAAAAATATAGAGTTTCTAACTGTAAGCAGCCTCTAATATCTCATGAGATTCCTGAGTTGCCATTCAATAAAATAGGAATGGATATAGCTCATTTTGCAGGTGATGAATACTTAGTTGTTGTAGATTATTTTTCTAAGTGGATTGAAGTGGAACTGTTACAAAACAAATCAACCTATAACATTATATGTAAATTGAGAAAAATTTTCAGTACACATGGATTTCCCAGATATATAGTTAGTGACAATATGCCATTTGGAAGTTTTGAATTTAGACAGTTTGCTATTCAGAATGATATAGAGCTAATAAAATCAAGTCCTCATTACGCTCAATCTAATGGTTTATCAGAAAAAGCAGTTGGTATTGTGAAAAACGTGTTAAAAAAATGCAAAGAGAGTGGCACTGATTTTGATATGGCATTGTTACACTATAGAACTAGTCCTGTGGCAAATTTGGATTACTGTCCATCTGAAATGTTAATGAGTAGAATGTTGAGAACAAACTTGCCCAGTACTAAAGAAATACTTAAACCTAAAATATGTGTAGAAGTAAATAAACAAATGTCAATTAACAATGAAAAATCTAGAACTAACTATAATAAAAATTCGAAACAAAAACGGTCATTTCAAAAGGGGGAAGAGGTGGTGATACAGAATATACCTGATAAATGTTGGTACCCTGGAAAAGTAATTGATAAAGCTAGTGGACCTAGGTCATTCATTGTTAAAAATGAGAAAGGTAACTTGATAAGAAGAAATGAAAAACATATTCGTTCAAGTAAAAATAAGTTTAATGTTAGAAAACCAATTATGTTGGATACACCGGTAGTAACACAATCAATTGGTAGACCAGCAGAAACTGATTCAACCGGAACAAGAGATGACTCGGTTGTAATCTGTCAGGATAGTCAGGTGCTTGAATCCAATGGTAGTACGGGGTCAAACCAATTGATTGTGACACCTACAGTAACAAGGACTGGTCGTTTGATTAAAAAACCAGCCTATTTAAATGATTTTGATTTAAGCTAGGATCAATGATAATTTAAATTAAAAGTTAAGCGGGGGATGTGTCATACAGGTATCTTATCTGTGGTTTGATTTAAAAAATAAAGACAACACACAAGACTGTCATGGTTGGATCAAGTATCATTATCTTGTTTTATTTATTTAGTTAGACCCATACTAAACACCGTGTACGGTGTACGTTAAGTCCTGACCCGCCAGAAATATCAGAATTGTCCGCTTGGCCCGACTGATAAAAAAGTTGAGAGGCCTTGGCCTTGTTGAGAAAGCTTAAATTTGACATTGAATTGGCTAATTACTCTGCATATATTATAAGTGTCAATTTCTGTAGACAATTCTGAAACGTGTCTCTATAAGACAATTTACATTAAAGTTTAAACACAATCTGTTGCTTGTTTTCTTTTGTTATTAATGTTCTTAAATTAGGTTATATTATTTTTTTGGTCACTAAATAAACCTTCTCAAAGAATCGTCGAATTATTTACAAGAAGCAGACAACTTAACCCAAATAAATTTAAGATTTGAGTTTGCTAGTTTTTACCAGCAAACCAAAATTTTTAGAAGACCAATGTTTACCTTATAGGATAAAAACAGTAACTTTCAATTATGGTAGAAACATAACATTAGTATGAAAGACGACTTTCATTTGTGAAAAAGTCAAGCCAAACCTTGAGATTTCATTTATCCTAAGTGATCTGCTTTGTGTAAATAATTCGACAGTTGTACTTTTAAGTCTGTACCTACGTGTATATTTAAGCCGCAAATCAGCCCCTGGGGCCCGATTTTTGAAATCATTTTTTTTTTTTTTTTTTATATAAAATTTCATATGAATAGGAAGGCAAACGAGCAAGTGGGTCACCTGATGTTAAGTGATCACCACTGCCCATAGACACCCGCAACCCCGGAGGGATTGCAGACGCGTTGCCAACCTAGAGGACTAAGATGAAATGCCTCTTGTGCCCGTAATTTCCCCGGCTGTCTTACACTCCACAACGGAACACAGCAGTGCAAACACTGCTACTTAGCGGCAGGATTAGCGCGTAAGATGGTGGTAGCGATCCGGACGGACCTTGCACAAGGCCCTACCACCCGCAAGCATTTCACTCGAAAGTGGTATAAATCTGTTTATATCTTCAAAGCTACAGCTCTAATCAAATTTTTGATTAGTTCACAAGATTAGCGCCGTAAGTATCTTTTAAGCTACTTGTATTTAAAATTCAGCACAATTTTTCACCACTTTCGAGTGGTATTTTCACACATGTGCTTTCATAAATCGGCCCTCTGTGTTCTTTCGTGGGATTCGTCAAAATTAAATAAGCCTTCATCCCTTTTTAACAGCCCAAGTTCAACCGAGCGGCAAAATCTTTAATAATAATGCTCTTTATTTTTGGTTTACACCAACTTACCCAATTAAAACCTCAATCGGCGACCGAGTCACCAGTGAACGGTTCGTCAACTGGATAAATTAATTTAGCACAATATAAAAGCCATCAGCATCAATAATGTTGTTTGCGACCTCGCCCGCTTTACACTCAGTTTGTCTCGTCTTGATCCACACTTCAAAAGGGCGTGTTTGATGGGTTACCCGAAGAATTCTTGTTCAAACCGCTTCCTTCGTTTGCAGCACACTACTCATAACAGACCCAGTAGCTCAAGGTACATACTAGTATGTATACATGTCATCATAACCGCTCATAACTTTGACATACTAATTGATTGAATCAAGCAACTTTGCGGAGTGAACGAGAAACATTTACCTTGCTACTCCGCCACCATACCTACCTACGGCCCATTCTCGATAACATTAAAATCTAGAATCGGCGACTAAACCTTTTTTCATGAAGTTAAAACATAATTTGACACAACGTATTCACGTTCATTCCAATACAAAAGTTTTTTATACGCCAAAGAAGGCAAACGAGCACCACCACCCACGGACACCCGCAACACTAGAGGATCGCAGATGCGTTGCCAGCTTAGAGGGCTAGGATAGAATACCCCTCGTGCCAGTAATTTCACCGGTGACAGTAATACCACTTACCTCTGCCTCTTTAGGTGTATCTAGTACGAAACTTTGAAAGGGATTCGGAAACAGAGGTAGCTCCCCTAAAAACTTTTGTTCAGGACTTTGAAATCTATTCTTTGTTTTGTCATATTTACCTAAACATCATGTTAGCGTGTCGATTGATACTTCATTAAATCGTCAGGAAAAACAGTGTTGGTAAACCTATGCTGTTAAGTATTGTCGTACTGTTCCAACAATTGTCACTGCTCTTTCCTCTTTGCCAGTCACGTTTGGACTGACACTCCAAACATCAATATTTGCCCATTTAACTCAGCACACAAATCCATTGTTCGCTTGTTTGTTTACCTCCAGATGACAAGTGTTCTAAATGGTTTGCCTGCATTACGTAAAAATATGTAAGTGGTACACAGCGTGATGCGGAATTAAATTTTACCTCATAGTATACAGTGACGGGTAAATAAAGGGTCACTTCTTATACAAAATTGAACGAAAAGCAAACCGATTTTTTTATGTTAGTATTAATAAATTGTGTCCTAAAATAATTTGTAATATTTGAGCAGGTAGTTTGGTTAGTTTCACTGAAAACACCCCTATGTTTTTATTTTTTATTTTTAACTGTGATTAACAAAAGGCAAAACATTGGTAGATGTTCAAAATTAATTTGAAATCAATAATAACGATGAAAATCTTATACCTCACGGAGTAACTCACCGGCCGAAATATTCAAGAATCATAATTAAGACACATTGTAGGTCAATTTATTGTTAAACTAATTTAGTTTGGTAATGTAAAGTAAACCAGCTTTGGTAAGTGGTTTGGTACGGGTTCGGTTGGTGTGGACGTGCATTAGAAAGTGGTGCACACCTACTTGTGACAGTATAGTTAATTGTAAAGAAAAAGTTATTATGTTCTAAGTTAATATGTTAGCAGAAAATAAAGGGTTGTCAAATAAAGTGTTTGTCGAACGATGCATTCGATCAAACGTTTGTCGGTGAAACTTTAGCAAACCATTCGAGCACACCTTGACAAAGAACTAAGAATTGGTTGGAAACAACGTCGTTGGGTACCTATACCTCGACTAAAAATATAAAACCTATAATATCTTACTTAAATATTTTTCACGTACATGTTTCACGGTAGTTTGATATCAGAAATAAGAGAAGCTATTGTTATTTTGTATTCCCAACGCTCCTTATAAAGTTCAGACAAACATACGTCAAATTCTATATCGGTTTATCCATTGAAAACTTTGAGCGCAAACACGGGAAAGCACTCCCCGACACCTAGCTATCAATCTTGATCGCGAGGACAGCCCTGAATCAGTTCGCTGGCTTAATGTCAAGTAATAACCTCTATTTTTCCAAGTCACGAAAGAAACGGGTCAGACAAATACCTTTGTCAGTCTTTGACATCGGCTTTAGACTCGTAGAATTACAAAGAAAATCATTATCACGAAAATGACGCCATGACAATCAAACTGGATGAGAAAAATATGTTTTACGACATGAAAGAAAAATGGAAATTTTAAATATTCTGATCTTTTGATAGATAACTTGTCAAAAAATTTAAATTGTTTTTCTGATAATCCAAACATCTGTCCCAGGTACTTTAAAAAAACCAGTGACAATAGTATGAGACAGATTTGTGTCGGTAGTGCCGTCCCGTCACCGCGGTCCTTGCAACCAACGTCAATACTTAATACTAATCTTTAAGATACTTCGTATACGTTGATTAGTTATCACATTTGTAAAAAATATAACAGAATCGGCAACTGGCTGGATCTAAGCCTCTATTCAGCGGCGCCCCATACAGAGCCGGCGAGCTCGCATTTATTCAGTAATTCGACTGCCACCGTTAAAGCAGGATTAAATTGCTCGAGCCGCGACGTACGAAAAATGTATGAAGAGCGGAAGAGGGAGGAGAAGCAATTAGTGAGGGGTATAATTCCCCAGCTCTCGTTTGCTTCCTATCCCACGATGAGACACTTTGGAAAAATTGGGCACCTTATTTATATGGCTTTTTATTTTAGTAGAATTTTGCGCCTTATTTTTTTTGTTCTCGTGCCCTAAACGCGAGCTTAGTGCGCCGGAAATGAGGAGCTGGTAATGAGGTTCATATTTTAGAGAATGTGCTCTCGATTTTGTCGGCTTGAGGGCTTATTGCCGCGAATGACACAAGGCAATGCTAATGATCGTGGGATTTTTTACGATGAAATTACTTTAGAATGTATGTACAGTCAAGTGTAATAATATGTATCTAGACAAAGTTTCAAAAATAAGTACCATACGCTCTTACGCCAGCGTAATAAGGTCGTGGGACATATTTTTGAGATGTTCCTATCGATACTTATTTTTGCACTTGACCGTACCTATATAGTAATTTCGTTGTAATTCGTTGTAATTTATTATAATACAAAATAAATAGGTACTCTTTATTGAAAACCACAAATCAGTACAAAACAATACAGAAACAAAGAACAAGGTAGACGATAGGAATAATAGAATAAAGAAAAAAGGTAAAAAGTTAAAAAAAGGTAAAGGTAAGATAGGAATAGGTTTATTAAGGGGATACAGTGTGCATTCTGGTTAAACTTAGTTTGAAATGCAAAAATATAGTTTTTTAAGTTTATTTCACAACTTTAATGGCATATTAAATCTATTTCAGTCATAGTTATAACTAAATAAAAGAAAAATCAATACCTTGCACAAATCCTACGATCTGAAAGCTGATATTTTGCATAGAATGTTCCCTTCATGAT
Source organism: Pandemis corylana (assembly GCA_949127965.1). Classification (NCBI taxonomy): domain Eukaryota; kingdom Metazoa; phylum Arthropoda; class Insecta; order Lepidoptera; family Tortricidae; genus Pandemis; species Pandemis corylana. Next base: position 15,780,003 of record OX421856.1, on the reverse strand, counting down.
GTTGACAAAGACATTTTTTCACATAGGTAACCTTTTAAGCAAATTTTTTGCTTGACAATTAATTATCCTCACCATATCGCGGAGTAGCAAACCTCCGCAAAGTAACGCACGAATCTTATTTTATAGAACGCATTAATGTTAAACGTACTGAATTTACTATAAAATGTAATTGCAATGTCAAATATCATTGTATTTTTCTATTCCGTGGTATCCAGAGGGGATTCTACGTGCTTCCGGGTGAAACTATTGAAACGGCATTTGATATTTTTTAAAGTTGCACCTTTTCTACAAACATGACTGTGTTACTTTTATTTTTAGATTTCATCTCATTGTTTGGTAGGTACCTATGTTCAAATAAGTACTAATTAAATTTGTATTGTTCACCATTAACAGATCATTCTTTAAATTTAACAGTCCTAAATAGTTATAGATCTAAGAATGGAAAGGTCTTTTGTTTGTCGTTGTGGTTTTATAGTCGTAATTTAGCGCAAAAGATATTACGATTCGTTCGTTTACTGATTTTATACATTGAAGCGACGAACATGAATACTATTTATTAAAGTAGTGTCCTTTTGTTTAATTAGATTGGGACTCTCAGTCAAACTGGTTAATAAAGAGCAACCATGTCAGCAATCAGGTCATTTTTGAAATCTCGTTCGGTTAAGGATAGATTCTGGTTAAGGCTGATTCTTGTTAGGCAAATTCTTTATAAAGCAGATCCATGTTAGGGCAGTAGTAGTCATCGTAAAATTGTTAAAATATATATTTATAAGCAACTAAGTAACCAAGCTACAGGAAATTAATCAATCAGATTCTATTCTAGGGTTAACATCATAATTATCATCATTATCTCCAGCCTCTATAGGAGAATAGAATACACACACAGACACACATACGGAGACATAGAATTTACCAGTTGCTTCTCTTCCCGCGCAGATGGTAAAAGCCCATCGAGGGAATGGGTGAAAGTCTTAGGAATCACGTTATAGGCGATGCGGCTAGCAACCCATCACTAATAAGATTTCCCTTTCCATCTATACGCCCTTAATCATGCTAAACGTGGCCTTAAGGTTTTGTTACCTTAGGCTCTGTCAACCCCGCAAGGGATAAAGACGTGATATATGTATGTATGTATGTCTATAGGCTCACGGTCACGGTACGGGCCTCCTCTCAGTGTTAAAACGTTAGTAAAAAAGGTTGGGATATAGCAAAGGTGGGGCTGGACTGTCAAAAATTTCAATGTTGTTTTGTATGGGCCGGTCGGAAATTATGTAGGGATATAAAGTATGAATAACCCCTTGGCCACTGTAGGTACGACGACGAGCGAAGCGAGGAGGAATTTTAGGTTGAACCGCGAGACTGCGACCGAATCTGGAATAGATTATATTGTGACCATGACTGTCTTATCTCTGGTCTGGCCTTTAACCAAACGAAGCATTTTGAATACTATAATTACGTCAACAATGCACAGTCGGACACAGTTTCCGTCGCATCGACAACACGCGAATATGTGACGGCCATTTCTATTAAAGAACTGTCCCCTGTATTAATGGATCGCGCGGGCCCGCTGCTAGCACTCGCAATATTTTGAATAATATTTCATTTACATGTGTAACAGGATTTTTTATCCGTTTCACTTTAATTTACTTTTAGGCAGTAGATAATTTTGTTTACAATTAATAATTTAATATATAAAAAATTACCAAGGTATTGTATACACTCAGATGACGTACTCGTAACTAAGTATCAGTCTCATCTTATGACATTATAACCCGTTTTGAGAATTAATTCACATATAATAATATTTTATTGTTTTGCTTTCTGGGGATAAAATTATTTTAGACATTATTTTATTTTCCTCTAATCTAAATTTTTTGATCTGGGGGCACCGTAGTGCCGCCGCCAAGACGAAAAAAAGAAGCCGGAGCCGGGGCTACCTACCTTTTCTCGAACCATTTCGCCGTATTTTCAAACCCTCATAACATCGGCCCAGTTGACACCAGAGAGAGACCAAATTCACAGCGTAAGATTTGGTTAGAGAACTTATTAAACACACAAAGTTTCGTCGACCTAGCTTTATATTATAAGTTTCCTTAACGGTCTAAGCTAAGCATAGAATCTTGTATCGGACATGTAATGTATAATCTACCTTTAATTTATTCTGAGCAAATAAATATACAAAAAATTTAAATCTTTGAACTTTTCTTTGAACCCTGGAAACCTTGGAAGCAACCCAATCTCCTCACGATTCTGCTTCACTCGTTCCAATCAACGCGAACTATCCACATTGCTCATTCTATCTGATGCTATTTAATCAGAGCTGCTCTTAAGAAATTAAACCGAAACCGCGGCGGATGCGGTCATTGACTTTTTCACATTCTCGTAAAGGGAGCTCTAAAAGGATTAGAGCGAGAGCGTGCAACCCCCAGTTAGCAGTACGTTCACACGTAGAACGATAATCGTAAAACTGTAAGCGATTCGCCACTTGGCCGGTTCCGCTCTTTTGTTGCTCCTGGAGCTTTTACATCCTGTAAATATTGTTGGTGCTACAACCATAAAAAAATACCGACTTTTTGCGACGAATAAAAAACAAACTACTTATTTGATGGGACGGCAAACGGCGTCAGCAGCGGGTTGCCAGCTCCAAATAATAAAAATACGATATAAACAACTTCCAGTCACAAATCTCGGGTGTAAATTCTATCCAGATTGCCATCAACAAAGTTTATTTCTTTAGCATTTTAAAACTTTTTTTGGTTGGGTAAGTTTGTTGGTTAATATATAGCATTAAAGTAAACTACTAAAAAAGCAGTTTAGACTTGCAAGAAAAATCGTTCAAGACGCAATACATTGCGGTACCGGGTCGACGATTTTTAATTCGTCGCATCACGAGCTAGCAATGTAACGAAACTTGCAAGATTTTTCTGTTAAATATTTATTATTTCCAGCTCATATACAATACATCCCAAAGACAAGGCCTCTTCTCCCTATGAGAGGGCTAGTATGAATGAGAAACTTCGCACACCAATGAAGTACCTACCTACCTACTTGCTTCGCTGAGATCTCCGTCACCAAAAAGTTCACAGGAATTTTTCAAATGTAATTTTGCGCATAAATTCAGAGAAATTCAGAGGGCGCATTTATACTCATGTCTTTTGTAAGAACATAGGTCAACCATGTACCGCGCACTGGAGGAATAATAGTGGAAATGGCTTTGCGACTTTCCCTTCATTGGTAATCGGAATGGCGTAGCGACTACCTCTGGTTCGGACCTTACAAACACACACAAGTGTGTGTCACGAGATGGTTCAGCCAGTGAACTCCCCATTGGACACCATGGTTCAATAGGAAATGCAGCGGACCTCATCTGGAGTTGCTTAGTGACGCGCAAAGCTCCCTCTAATAGGAGTTTGTGGCTCGCTGAGCATGGGGTCACGAGGTCAAACGCGAATAACATCAGCTCCCGAAACTGACGCGGCTCACTGTCCCCGTTGTTCCAAAAAGGTTCAGTTTAATTATATCACAATTAAAAAATTCATTGTGCCCAAGCACCTGATCCCGAATCAAGAATTAATAGAACGCTAACGAGTATCGGTTACAAAGGGCGGGCGTAATTAGTATTTTATATTATAAAAGGGTTAAAAGTAAAAGTTGGCCGTAAAATAAATTAGCAAAACAATTTCACTGCCGGGACTTGAAACGGTTTGTCAGCTATTTGCTTTAATTAAAGCTGTAAAACAAACTCGATCTCGGCGGACTCTGGTTAGTTGATTTTGAAGAAAATTGAAAAGACGTTAAATTATTTTAAGCTGCGATGGCCAATCCATTTCACCCCGTCCGAGTGGTATCTCTACACACATATTAGTGGTTTCCTGATGAGAAAACCTATGAGGCATTCGCCGATATTATACCACGAATTATCGCTGGAACTGCCCAAACACTACCAAATATCACGTAATCACATTATACAACGTATGTAAACTATATAAATAAACCACATTGGGCAACGAAATACAACTACTTAAAATATCATATCAAAAGTTTGTCTATTCAAGATCACAATATACACAATAACGATATTTCACATAGCAAAACCGCTGGTAAAAACATCTTACCACTATTCCAAAGCATTAATCTAATTATAGCAGCGAGAAAATAGTTTTATTAATGCAATAATGACGCTATAAAATATTTCTGTTGGAGAAATACGGGCGCTTATGGCAAGGTACGCTAGTTCTCACGTTTTTCACTCAGTATTTCTATCTCCATCCGAATACGTTAGTAAGAAAAGGACACAGAACGAGTCGTTGCTTTTCATGGCAACCGTTCAGCTACATTCTCTCGCCGTTTATCTCCACTTGTCCCGGCTCCGGAATTTATGGCCGCCCCCGAAACGAAACAAGATTTTTATTTTACAATAAGATTACTGAGAAGCTGCATAAATTTCGGGCAAAAATTCAACGTTGTTTGACTGAATGTCTATAAATATGTTATACTCGCACCTGCTAGCTTAAGCGCGCAGCTTCGTCCCGTTTCACTTTCCATTCCCACTGGGAATTTCGCAAAATCCGTCCTTATTCTTCGTCTAAAACAGTCCAGCTTTTCTTTTCTTTGGTTGGAGCTGGGCGCTGATGGTTCAGTCAGGACTTTCCTTGTGATAATATTTTTATTAAGATCGGGTTTGAAGGAATGTACGTATCACGTTCACATACAGTTAGCTATGACACTAGAGCCATGTCCAGGTTTAATGTATGTGCAGCTGGCTCACCCCACCATATCGATTGCAAATAATTGAAATTGCGAATGACCACCGTGCTAGTAGTACCAGAGAGAGTGTCGCTGATGTAGATGCTATAATGATAGTACTAGTAACCCGACTGGAACTTATAGGTCCTCCGACATGCAAGCATTCCGATGTTATATCCTCTATTACCAATTCACCCTTCCATGCTGGAAGGATGCTGCCGATGAATAGATGTTCCTGACACACAATCTGGCTGTCCGGTTTATACTTTTTTTCTTAATTAACATTTATTATTAACCAACCAATCAGGCCGTTGTCATTGAGAAAAAAATACCAATCGTGCAACTTCCATGTCTGGTTGGTGGGCTGGTAATAGAGGGATGTTATTTCGAAGTAAACCTCGCCATAGCTTTATCATTCAATCTTGCATGTATTTATAAATATACATAGCTAGGTAAATGAAATCTTGGTGACGTCATATCGTACTACCCAAAGACATTCCGATTACAGTCCGGCTTGAATATATAGTTTGACAGTTCTATACAGTCATACTCGTAGGTCAGCTATTTACACCATGTGTCTTGACCTGAGCGTAGCGCACAACCGTGGAGTAAGAGCCTGTTCAGTTGATGCGTTTTACGCGCGGGGATATTAAGTAGAGCTACACACATTCCGCTCAGACGCTGTCGCATGTAAAAAGTGTGCAGCACGCCGGACTCTCGACCTTGCACATTCAACGCGCAAGTTTTTGAGATACTCCGGCGCCTGAAGTAAGGTAGTATGTGTACAGGCGTCGTGTCGTGGCGAGTGGGGCCTATTAGAGCCTGTTCAGATGACACGTATCACAGGCGAAGCCTGTAACCTGGCGGTAATTATCCCGTCGGGAGTAAAACTGTTTTTTCGTGAGAGCCATGTTATGGTAGTTGTCTTGAACGCCGAAAGCGCATTACCCCATCGTTTGAGTTCATCGTTGTCGGGAGAAGTAAAACCGGTGATTGTAGTTAGTTCGTGGGTAACGGAGCTGAAAAGGTTAGGAACCATTGGGCTAGTGGCTGGAGTCCCTCCCAGCGTAGAAGACGCGGCATCTGGACAAATTGAAGCCTGCGAGTACATTCGCGCGTAAAGCGCGTCATCTGAGCGGGCTCTTAAGGGCACAAAACAAAAGACGCACCTGTCAGAAAGTTGAGCTTGGAGATAAGTCGGCGTTGACGTGGAGCCCGGATTAATGGTTCCAGCCGCGCCGCGGCCCTCCGAGACCCGCGTGACGCCGGCTGATGGCTTTTTACGGCCGTCGCGGAACGAGACATGGCGTCGTAGAAAAATAGTGAAACAAATATTGCGAGTACGTCATAACACAGTTTTAGTTATTGGGCTAACTTCATCTTGTTATTTATTTGCAAGCAATATGTGTTAATAAATAACGTTTTCTCCACTATGCTCGGAAATGCATGCATTACTGTTAGCAAAACTAGTAGGTACTTACAAGAAGTTCCTCGTTACAGGCCAATTTACTTGTAATGTAGAACATTTGCGTCGATTTTGTTCAATTTCGAGTCAATGGAATGTTAACATTTTATTTCATTTCTTCGCACTATTGGAGAAAAGCACTATACATGCCTCAGCGGAAATATCAATTCTTGGATTCATATTTACTAACGGACTCAGCTACGGTTCATCCGTCAAACTATATATAATGTAATCATCCACGAATTGCAATTTCCCGGCCTCTGCAGTAATGTATGTATGTACAGAGGTCTGTGTCCAATAAGCTGTCCAAAAGTATTGTATTAGGTAATTAATGATTGTGACCTATGAAGTATTGACGGAAGAATGAACAGGCTATATACATATTTTCTACGGGATATTGACCGCGACTACCTTTGATGAGGTGACTTATTACGCACCCGCAATTTCGACAGTCTACGCGTGATCATATCGGGAGCTCACTAATTCAATAAAAACTTATGTCTAGGCAATACAACATTCACAATTATGTACAACGGCGGTTACGAAGCAATTGGTTTTTAACCGACTGCTATGGGTGGTGTAGGGGTATAGCACGCGTCACGGAATGACGAGGATCCGGGTTCGATTCCCGGCCATAGCTTTACTTTTCGGATTTTTCTATGTGTTATAATTTTCACTGACATTTAGAAATTTAATTTCTAACGGTAAAACCGAAAAAGTAAAACATAAAAATCAAGAAATAAAATTTCTTGATTCATTTGATAGTACCGACTTCACTAGTTAGTAGATGATGATGGTGAAATCTAGTTTCTGGAAATAAATTTTCAACGTAATACGTGTACTCGTAGACATAACACGTTATCCTTTCACAGCTTTTCCCAGAGCAAGATACAAATTTTACTTTACTTTAACGTTTCTCCCCATTGCTTTCAAGTATTATCCTCTCTAGTTTTTGAGCGCCGAGTGTTGTCCCAGCAAAGACTGTCTAGGCGGCCCCGTCCAACTCGCTGCACCGAATTACCATAATACGTCCTGCCCCGCACTACCAATGTTGTATTTTATAAATGAAATTGCTCGCTCGGCGAATGTGGAATTATGTAAAACAATGTCATGACATGCTGCTTTATGCGATTTAATCAAAGGCGCGATTTGGATTGGCGTTCGCCAACGTCGCACGGAGGTCATTCGCGTGATGTTTTCGTTACGCAAACATGTTTTTGTTCATTTTACATCTTCTTTTGAGATTTTAAGAATAATTTTAAAATTTGAAACTTGTCAGTAAAAATATAATAAATAATAACGCGTCAGTGTTTGTGTGGTGTAAGGGATAATTAAGTTTGTGGGATTTATTTGTGTTTTATTGGCAGTAGTGGAGGGAGGGATTGCATGAAAAACATATATATTTCACACAGGCTTGGTTATCTTGCACGTGAGTAGCGGAGTAGCAAGGTAAAAAATGATTTGTTCATTGAAATGGACCTCCGCAAAGTGACGCCTGATTCAATAAAACATAATAATTAGTAAACAATCTGTAAGATGACCTTATCTTCATGCAAATGATTAATTTAAGAGCACGTTATCTGAGTTTTTTTTGGTAAGTGAGAAAAAAGTGTACGTAAACGTTTTTAGTATTATAATAAATTATTGTTTCCATAACTTTGGCGGGTGGTAGGGCCTTGTGCAAGGTCCGTCCGGATCGCTACCACCATCTTACTCGCTAATCCTGCCGCTAAGTAGCAGTGCTTGCACTGCTGTGTTCCGGTGTGGAGAGTAAGACAGTCGAGGAAATTACGGGCACAAGAGGCATTTCATCTTAGTCCTCTAGGTTGGCAACGCATCTGCAATCCCTCCGGGGTTGCGGGTGTCTATGGGCAGTGGTGATCACTTACCATCAGGTGACCCAGTTGCTCGTTTGCTTTCCTATTCATATAAAAAAAAAAACTAACATTTTTATTCTAAGAATGGTGCTAGTCAAAGCTGTCATTTTTGTCTCCGGATTTTCAAAATATCTTTGCGATGGTGTTCAGACCAATTAAACCTGACATGTATGTGAAATTCTTTAATGCTCCTTGTTACCACCCGGTATATTGTTATAGGCAACTATACAACATTGGCAACCAGTCGTTTCTAATACCACGCAGTAATTTGACTGCATTACTACGGAGTGCCAATTCCGCGACACTTTGTTCCCGGCTCCGTAAAAACGCACCCTTATAAAACCCTTGTCCGACTCCGTGCTGACGCGTTTACGTCAATTTGTATCGGCGATGTCTCGCAATATCTCTCACGATGTGGACCGGATGGGATACATATCCCTCAGCGACCGTGGCCCACTCTAAAAGGGTGTGTGAAAAAATGAAAACTGACACCTAAGGGGTGTAAAGCGCGTGGACGAAATATCATCTCGAGTTGGGGCGACGGACGTAACTTTAGGCGCTTTTTACATTATCTCGACGGCGAGTTTTGAAACGGGCCCTGTCACTTTGTTGTCGATTCGAATATTCATCTTGAATGATGCTCTGCTAACTGAGAAATGCTGTGTCTTTCTTAAAGATTTGTTTAGCTTTTTGGATCCAATCTTGCAAGTCAAATTTAACCCAATCCTATAATTCAGACTGACTTATTTGTTGTACATTACGGCGAACTCTTTACAGCTCTTCCTCCGGCAACAGACCACATAGTTATTAGACCGTACCTCCGTGTTAAAGAGATTACGAATTAAAAATACCACTAAAATTTATGATACGTGGCTGAGTTTATTTTTTGTTTTCTTTATTGGGGAATAAAACAAAAACAGACACAATTTAAATAAAATATTAAGAACGTAGTGCAGTAAACATAGCCTGCACCCTAAACCAATTCCCACTAAGAGTTTGTGGTAGATGTGGCAACGGATCAGAAACAATGGGCAGCAACGTGGTACCAAATCAAAATAACCTTACTCAAAAAAAGCATGCGCATTTTACAGAAACTTGTCTTATACATAGCAACCAAAACAACATTAGAGCTAACTACTAAAAAAATATAATATTATACATACATACATTTTCCCAATTACACACTTTCCTTCAACAAGAGAGGTATTTGGCGCTTATACCTATCACACGAACTACTGAACATGTCCACCGAGGCTAGCCGCTTGTTGTATGAGTCGCAGTCTACGGAGCGGCGCACGGATACGAAAGTTGACGAAACTAATCGCTAAATGATTCTTAAGCTCGTTAGAACTGATATCGAGTAAATTGAATTTAAGTTTCTTCAGTTTTCGAATTTACTTCTTGTCTTTGAGACTTCAGTCAATGTATGTGTTTCGAGTTTAACTTATATTCATAGGTACCTAAAGTTTATACTTGGCCGAAAAAGTAAAAAAAATGTAAGTCATGAACTCACAAAGTCATGAAAGCATGTTTTTAACACCAAAACTCCGTGTGATACCGTTATCTAAGTTCTAAATGAATGGAAAATGTTACGCAGAAGTTCTGGTTGCCGACTAACGTTTTAGTTCCGACAAAGTTTTGCAAGTTCTTTCTTCAGGTTTTCTCTGTGCAACTGTATAATAATTGTCTTTTGTAATATAACGTATTTGTAATATAAATAACTAGCTGTTGCCCGCAACTTCGCCTGCATAGAATTCGTTTATCACTATCCCGCAGGAATTACGCAATTTTCTCTATTTAGCCTATTAGTCTATGTGTTATTCCAGACTATAATCTATCTATGTTCCAAATTTCATCCAGATTTGACCAGCCGTTCTGGCGTGAAAGAGTAACAAACATCCATCCATCCATACTTACAAACTTTCGCGTTTATAATATTACTAGCTTCTGCCCGCAACTTCGTCTGCGTAGAATTATACATATAAACCTTCCTCTTGAATCACTCTATCTATTAAAAAAACCGCATCAAAATCCGTTGCGCAGTTTTGAAGATTTAAGCATACATAAGGACGGACAGACAGACGAAAGCGACTTTGTTTTATACTATGTAGTGATGATGTAGTGATAAAGTAATTGTTATCAAATATGTGGCCAATTATATCGGTAGGTAGACGCTCTTAAGTCTTTGCCTTTGCAGCTTTATTCCGCTCAAATATATTATTTATTTGAACACTAATTTCGCTGCAATGATATATCAGACGCTGACTGTACTAATGAAACGAATTTATTAAACGTTTAAAAACAGCCACGACATAATGGCATATTATTAAAAAGCCTTAACAAACGAGTTGTCGAGCCCTATTAAAATTCGAGGTTGAAATATTTGAGAATCCTTCATTACTCTCGACTCCGCTGCTCATAATAAATTGCCCGTCTTTTGTTTCTTTGCTTCAATCAAAGTAAGAGATGAGGCCATTAAAAATGCAGATTGAAGATATTTCATTTGCGGAAAACTATAATTATAACACCGAACAGTCTAAAATAACAGTCGCATCCATTAAATATGCTCCTAAGTATTTCTGTTCAATACTTGTTCAATACTTTTTGTTGTGTTGCCATTGTTTTCTTAAACATTGCCTGCATGAACAGGATTTGACGAGAACGTGACTGTTTTGCATGATTTGACCTCACTATATCGCAGAGTAGCAAAGTAAAGTTATCCATTTTCTCCTCTAAATCATAAGTTTTAAGCAAAGTCAAACCAGACCAGCACCTGACTGCTGAAAGTTGAAAGTCGTGACGCATATCAAAATAAAGAATCTCGGAGATTGTCGGACGATTATTGGACATTTTAATACGTTAGTAATACGTCTTTGCATTAATTAAGGCTAAAGCCTGCAAGTATTGTTTTAAATTTAGGACGTGAATAGTATGCATTTTCACAAAGAAATTTAATAATGTAACCTAAAAATTTCATTAAAGATACCAGTTTTATTCCTAACTGTACTTGCATTGCCATCCGTCCTACATATCTGAAGCAAATTTCAAGTAAATCGAACCAACCGTTGAAGAGTTTCCTCCTTCGGAGACGATCCTGCCTGGACCGCGAGAAGTCTACTACCGTATTATTTGTATTGTATTGTCATCTGACTTACACAAGTATGCAAAATTTCAGCGCAATCAGATGAAGATAAAATATCTACTTCAAAATTAAGTCGCAAGATTCCACCCTGACAAACATACATATCTACATACGTTGCAAGTTAAAAAGCTTGTAATATTTTTTAATAATAAAAAGCATTCTCTTGGATTCAGTTACGTCGTCTATTTCCAGTATAAACCTATAATGATTAAATATTTTACGAGCCATACCAAAAACACTTTCTGCCAGCAAGGCAGTGTCATAACGAGTTGCCTCTAATTTTCCTAGCTGACGAGCGCTCTTAAAACAGTGGGCTTATTACCTAACTCGCTCGCAATCGCCATCGTGTTCATTTTGACAGTTCATGTATGGGCTGACAGTTGGCATCAGAATCAGCTAGCTGTCACATTCATACAAGAACTGTCAAAATGAACACGATAGCGATTGCGAGCGAGTTAGATAATAAGCCTACTGGTTTAGGTGCAGTCATCTTTTCGAAATCGGTCGCTTTCACATGCCCGTTGCGCGGTCGGAGATGCCGGCTCTCGTACAGGTTTGCTCAGCCCCCAAATAAAGAGCCGCTGATTTAATTATTGAATGAAATAGTTTATTTTATGCATTTTTTCTAAAATTTGGTTCGTTGATAAAACTAGCCAAGTTAAAGCTTGAAATTAAATTACATCCCCATCAGTATTATTCTCGAGCCAGGGCCAGTCATAAGTGCGGACGGGTGTGTTGGCAATCTAGGGGAGAAGCTTTGGCCCAGCAGTGGTACAATATTACTGGCTAGTAAAACAAAATACATCGCACGCGCAGTAAACGCAGGATTTTCTACTCAAAACTTGGCACCCATATAGATATCCAATTCTTTTATCGGCAAAGGCAAAACAATGACGCATCTTTTTAATGTTGAACTTGGCTCTCACTTTACATGTATGTATGTTATGTATGTAAACTCTCTATTGCACATAATTTAAAAAAAAAAAACAGAAATACAGAGAAAATAGTACAAAGGCGAACTTATCTCTAAGAAAGGATCTCTTCCAGCTAACCTGACACATTACATTTATGTTTTTGATAGCGAGAAGTTACTTATTTTGTCTTATGAGTTGTGGCGTGTAGTCAGTCATTACACATTATCAAAGTAATATAAATATATTCAATTATTATAGTAACTTGGTGCAACTTACTCGTACTCTTAGAAGGGAGTATTGTGGTCTTGTTACCTTAGGCTCTGTCGACCCCGTAAGGGATAAAGACGTGATTTATGTATGTATTGAATAGTTACAGTTACACTATATAGAAGAGTTATATTTCCGTATTGACATAAACATTATAATAATCAATGTTGATTGGAAATGAAATGGAAATACATATTCCACATAATTAGTGCTTCATTGGAATTGACTGTTGATGAAATACCTTTGAAAATGACGGAAGCAATTAATGAACAGTAACTGAGACTGATAGTTTTGATAAAATTATTATTAAATAACGAAACAAGTGTAATTTGATACATGCAAACAATAGAAGCAATATGTAAAAGTCACATACTTAATTATGAAAGAAAAAAAACCATAAAGCATAAAAAGTTTACAAAAAATTGAAACAGCTTGTTACGACCTAAGCGGTATCATATACACACACACATTGTAACACAGGAGGAGTCCCTCAACCGCTCTTCCGCCCACCTAGCTCAGGCTCCGGATGCACAGTTGTCTATTGTGTTTTTTTTTATACAGTTAACCTTTTTTTTTTTTCATAGTAATCCTATATTTTCCTGGGAATTTGGAGTTTTGCAGATACTGAGTTGAGTTTCCTTGTGTTTCCTCTCGGTATGAAGCCGCGTATTGCGTAGCCCTAATATTGAGAGATGAAGGAACATCCTGACTTTAATTATTGCTTTACTCAAGTTGAGGTTGTTTTTAAACTTGCCTATTTTAGAGCAATATCTGAGCTAGGCTAAGTAGCTCCCTTTTATATCCTTTGGGAATAGTATATTGGAAATGCGATTAATTTCCAAAGCAAAGCAAGGCTTTTATATGGCTTTTACTGGGCAACAGATAAAAATACTTATATGGAAACTACATAAGAAAATTGATGTTAAACATCCAAGACTCGAGAACAAACATTCGTATTTCTCATACACAATATCTGCCCCGATTGGTCTCTAACCACTAGACTAAGTCATCAATATCGTCGTTATGAATTGTATGTTGCATAATTATAATAATGGCGTAGATAAAATCGTTCAATCATGCTAAACGTGGCCTTTAGCTCTTGTTACCTTAGGCTTTGTCTTCCCCCTAAGGTAGGTATAAAGACGTGATTCATGTAATATAATTGTATGTATAAACTCGTTTATTGCATATTTTGATTAGCAGATAGGTTTCGCACCACGTACTTGGTAGCGTGGTGTCAGCTACGTTTTCAGCTTCGCTGATGTGTTTTCACTAGAGTTGTGCTTAGAGATGATAGGTACCAATACCGTTTCATTTGAAGCGTTTCTATTGGTTCATGAAAAACACATTCCATGCAACGCACCCTCGCGCCATTCAGCTACCCCGTACATGTCTGGTGGAAAAATTCACAAGGGTCCACATCCTCGCACATTTCTGGTGGAAACGAAGTCTTCACCGTGCGTCGGCGTCGCCCTGCAGTCGATCACAGTGCCACCTGGCGCCGTGTCGCGATTAATAACACTATAAATTCTAACAGCGATCTTTTGCCGGATGGCGGCGTTTAATCGCTTCACTGGGCAATATTAAACAGTTAATGATGAATGTGCCGGATAAAACGAGGTGTCTTAAAATTATTCCGGGATAATTCATCAAGTTGTCGCGTACGTTTAATTAAACACTCCTGTTAACGTTTCTTAACGTATTTTTTATTAAATTTAAGTCACTCCTTTGACATCTTACACTTTGACCATCGGTTAATGTATTGAAACAAACTCAATTGAGAAACATAGAGAGATCAACATGTACTGTCAAATTCAGTAACACGTTAGTAATTTGTCATTTGTATCATATTAAACTCCTTAATATTGGCATAAACAATGCCCTCAACTTTATTATTTTCTCGCCCAATTTTAACAAAACACCCGTCATATCCTTTTGGTAACTTTATCTCTTTAAGTATGTGACGTAAAAGCAATTTATTTTTCTTAAAAGACTGCTCCGAGTCTTAGCAGCTTCGATATATTGAAGCATAGATTGGATATTTGGGTCCCCCCAGCTGGCATGGCCTTCTGAGGCTCAAGTTAAGTTAGCGTAGCACAGTATCATAAACTAAATGAAAACATCTTTTTTTACAACGATTACGTCTTTTCAGGCTTTTGTAAATAGTAGAGCGTAGTTTTCTAACGCATTGCCAGTTACATAATGTACACCTGCACGCCTTTGTAGTTCCAATAATTTCAAAACCATATAATGTACGCACCTTGCGTATTTCATTTTCATACATGTACGAGTGTTATCGGAATACAGAATGCATAACTACTTAAATACATGCAACTTAATAAATAAGGTTGCTTTGCTTTTCTGCTATAAATGCCATTAATTAAATCACGTTAGCACAATCTGCGCGGTTTGTGCAAAGCATTCTAATCCTCTTGTCTGCCGCGTCGTGTTTAGAGAGATAACAAACAAGTAAGTTTATGCCTGACTAGCTGTTACCAAAGACTTCGTACGCGATTAATACTTACTTGAATAAAATCTTCATTTTTGTTTTTTTTTTCTCCGTTTATAAAGACAACATAGTCGCGGGCAACATTAGATAAAGGCAGTAAGATTTTCTTTTTGTCAACGGACATCCAGGTGGGAGGTGCATCTTCACACATAATATCGAAGGCATTTCCTTGGTCTGCACAATCCCGTACAGTCTTCTTCTTCCTAGTCGGTATCACTCTTGACAGAGTGGTCGTGGTCATCACTTCGGGTATTGGTGGCAAGCTTCACAACACGCCGCCACTGATAGTGATGACGAGCCATTTACTGCCGCTTTTACCTGGTCAGTCCACCTCATAGGCGATCTTCCGTATAGTACGATCTTATAATATAACACTACAAGGCTCATATTGATGCTGTTACTGAACCCAGTAAGTTTCACTTTTGGTAAATCGCTGGTCAGTTTACTATAAATTGTAAATCATGTTTTAGATAACTATTAAGCTGATGGTGTGTATTGGCAATATTATAAAATGTATTCTATGCTGGTCTGGAAGCAAAATAAAAACATAGAATGTTCCAGTTGCTTCTCTTCCCGCGCAAATGGTAAAAGTCCATCGAGGGAATGGGCAAAGATCTTAGGAATCATCGTTACAGGCGATGCGGCTAGCAACCCATCACTATTTTGATTCCTCTTTCCACCTATACGCCCACTATCATGCTAAGCGTGGTCTTTGGGTCTTGTTACCCTAGGCTCTGTCTACTCCGTAAGGGATAAAGATGTGATTTTAGATGTGATAAAATGTATTTGGAAAATTTCAGCTATTGGTTGCGTAAGTTCGACTGAACACATTTTGGACGCTTTACATTTGGAACATCGAGCGAATGTCCTAAAACATTTACAATTTTCATTTAATCCCACCAATTTGCTGGCAAAAACCAAGAGTAGGTATCAAGAGCCTCTGAGTCAAGCCTCGGACAAAATTAAATGAACGGACGGACATAACGACACTAAAAGGGTTCCGTTCTCGACATTTTGTTTGCGAATCCCCGAAAACCTTGAAATTGAGATGGAGTGTTTGTAAACCAATGTGCAAATTCTCCCCGAGCCCCATCTATCCAGGATCGCATCTAAGCCGCCTCATGAAGATTGATCGCCATAGTGACTCGGCGTCGGCTGATTGACATCGCAATTTACTTCATTGGCGTTTTTAATTTATCCCGCGTTGTCTCCGAGCTGGATTAATTCACTTCGATACGTTTACAGACCCACGACGGGGCCCACGAGATTTGTGGTGCTCCGTTCACAAGTACGAAAATTCAGTCGAATGTTGCTCTCGTGGGGCAATTTAATAGCGTAGAAGATATGGAAGTAAATGTCAACAAAAGAACTACCTATACCAAAATACATCACACATTTTCTAATCACTTGATGGTGCTTCCAAGCTGGTATTTTAAAGCTAAGTGTTGTCTAACTTATAAAACACGATAAGATTCACTAACACTTCATAACATCATATTGTTACCTACAACTTTGTATTTTTGTATGCATTTCGGGCTGGGCAAAAGCCTCTCCTCTTGACCTCTACAACTCTCGGTCCGACGCAATATCAGGCCATTCCTCCATATACGCGCCCAAATTGTCCCGCCATCGCCTTATAGGTCTGCCTCGTCGTCGTTGGCCAATCTCTGGTACCCATGCACCAAGGGGCAGAGTAGGCCCCTGTGGGTGCATGCGGCAGACATGTCCAGCCCAGTCCTATTTCAGCTTAGTAGACTTTTCCTTGGCGTCATCTATGCATGTTTTGAGCGCAGCGAGATGTTTCGGATTTTATCTGTCCTTTTTACCTTTTTACTCTTTGGCATTTTGTATTTTTTTTGTAACGTTATACGACTCTTTATACCTAACAACCGTTTACTTTAATAAATCGCTTTATTCAAGCAGCATAATGTACAACAGGGAAGGCAAACGAGCAACCTGGTGTAATCACCACTGCTAACGGACCTCCGCAGCACACCGGAGCGATGCAGATGCGCTGGCAGCTTCGAGTTATTGGAATACTGCTGGACAGCAGGATTAGCGAGTGGTAGCGATCTGGACGGACCCTGCAGATCCTACCGGCAACCATTTTGCCAAACATTTGTCTGACACTAATAATAATAATGGAAGTGGAAGTGGGCTGGCCACATATGCCGCAGATCTGATGGAAGATGGGGTAGGAAAGTGCTGGAGTGGAGGCCAAGGACTGGGCGCAGAAGCGTGGGGAGACAGCCCAGAAGATGGGCCGATGACCTCATTCAAATAGCGGGGAAGGACTGGATGCGGAAAACCCAAGACCGCAGCAATTGGAGGGCTATGGAAGAGACCTTTACTCAGCATTGGGTAGAAAAAGGTTGTTGAAGAAGAAGAAGGGAAGAATAATAATAATTCTTTAATTCAGACCGGGGTCAATAAATGTTAGTGTTACTTAACTAAACTATACATGTGTGGTGTGCATGGACACCCAGTGGGCCAACATAGGACTGTCCCATCGGCACGCCAATGCGCTCAGGATGTGGTTGGGTAACCCACGTAAACATGCTTATTATTAGCAACTATAGTCGAATAAAGTCGATTAAACCACAAAGTCGATTAAACCATAAAGTCGATTACATCAGCACACGAGTGACATAAAACGTTCATTTTAAACTAAACGCCGCCGTCTAAATTCTAATGTTAGTCTGCTTCAAACAAGGTTTCAGTTTGAAGTGTTCCCGCTGTTAGCTTCCAGTTTGCGCGGGCGTTGTTTAGTAATTGAAGCTAAGTTGCATGTTTAGGGTTTAGCGGCAGTTAACAGCGTGTTGTAAGCTTATCAAGGAGCGTTTACGGCAACTGCCGAACTTATGAGGTGTCGGTGGTAAGTTGGCTTTTGTCCGACTTCAAACTGGAACCTTGTTTGAAGCAGATGAAAATGAAGAATTTCTTTAGACGACAGCGTATAGTTTTTTGGGCTTAAATCTTAGGAATCATGTTATAGGCGATGCGGCGAGCAACCCATCACTATTATGATTCGGCTTTAAACCTATACGCTCACAATTATGCCAACCTTGGCCTTTAGGTCTTGTTACCATAGGCCGTGTCTACCCGTAAGGGATATAGACGTGATATGTGTGTGTGTGTGTGTGTCTGTGTGTATAGTTTTTTCTGGAGTTTTTGTGTAGATAACTTTTTGTGGATGACCTTTAGAAGAATTAAATTCTTATTGCAAGAAAAGGCTTGAAAATTAGGCTTCCATAGCAGTTTTAAATACAAGGACCTGTGTGTAAGGCTAAATAGGTCGAGAAACTCCCTTATTATATTCTATATTTTAACAGCTTAAATTGCTTAAAGTCTCAAATACTAATTTTAACTTAAAAGTCGATGTGACAATCGCTTCTTTTGTTTTTTCTGATTTCATGCTAAGTGGTAGCACTCACTTGGTGTGTTGTAAGCTTAGTAGTTACTATAAGTAAAATCGTATTAGGGGTGAATAAATTAAATTCCAGAAATATTATATTTACTTTAATTTGATGTTTCAAGAAATATTCAGTGAGATTAAATTCGTCCTACAAAGTAAACTATAATTCAATAAAGAGGTACTTGGACTTTGTTTGTAGTTATGGAGAGCGTTATTTTTGCAAAATTTTGAAAATCTAATAATTAAAAGAAAGCTTTACTATGCGAGATCAACGTAAGCTACTTTTACGACGAGTAAGTTCAAAATTCCCAAAGAACGTAAACAAAGCAAGTGGGACAAAGTAATCTCTGAGTACCCCTGTGGGAAAGAGGCGTAACGGCATGTATGTATGTACGGAAACAAAGCAGCGGGCCGCAGCTAGCAGTTCTTAATAACTTCGTGTGCCTTTCAAACGCTTTTCTTTTGTCATAAAGCTACAAAATCCACGAAAAAACGAGCAATAATTTATTCGTAGTTCAAATAGAGCGACTAATAAAACAGTCATAATAACACAAGTCAGTCAGTCCTCCGCGCGCGGCGCTCGGCACGTCGCGTGTTCGACAACACTAAAACGGTTATTTTAACCAGTCATGCCTTCCGATCGCTTAAAACTCAGCTTTAAATGAACAGCGATCTAATTACGTTCAAATGTACGATAATATTTTACGTTAAATACGAAATGCAAAGCTGGCAGACTGTGTAACGCGACGTTTATTTATTTTATCGTCTGACAGAAGCATAACTCAATTTTATTCAACTTTCTCGTTTTTATTTGTTAATGTGTAAGTTAATGAAAACTAAGTCGCTTTAGGAATTCTGATAAATCACAAAAACTTTTCTAACCTGAGCTCTTTTGTGTCAAATTTGTTCTAGTAGGAGATAGGCAGTTGGAGTCCATTGTTCGACTGACGACAATGTTCGAGACGTACAATCAACCGGATAGAGTTTCAATAAGACAAATACGGACAGGCATATCATACATAGTTCCCTTTGCACCAATACAGGTAACAACAGTGTTAAGTAGCCCGGCAGAACAAATGTAGACAACAATTCACAACCTGTATCTCCACGAAGGCCCAATTCGTATGTGAGACTTGTGACTTAAACTTTGACGTGTAGTAATTAAACATTTACTAACTAGTATGAACATTGATGACTTTATAAATTGCTGTCATCCAGCAGGCATTTGTATGATGAATACAATACGAACGTTTGTGGCTGAGTCATGGACACTGTTCGTATTTAAGTACGTATTTATCTACATTATACACATGGGTAGGTATGTTAATTTGTTGCCTGGTAGTTGGTACGTACCCATCGTACAAGCTTTGCTTATTTTGGGACCAGGTCAATTGTTGCAAATTAACCCATGATATTTACGATAGCGAGACGAGGCCTAAGCTACCGGTGGTCACTGACTCCTGACTATCCGAGCCGTGTCCAGGAGTACCGCCTTCTGTATCTGGCCCTTATCTTATTATTACAGTGAAACTTGGTTAAGTGGGACCTGGATAAGTGAGAAACCTCCATAGCTGGAACTCATGCTGTGGTCCCGACACCTTAGCACTGGATTACCTCTGTTAGTGGGACAAAACAAACCTCTATATCTGGGATTCTTGTTTCGATTTTATCGTCATAGTTACCTCTATAACTGAGACATCCAGTGTATTTTACCTCTTTTACTGAGATTATATTTTAAGGAACAATTTTTCTAAATTGTTTCCTTTGAATTTCACTGGCAATAAACTCTGTAACTGAGACAAAATTTTATCACCTCTGTAACTGGCACTACATATTTTAATTTTCGTTTTATTTACTAAATTTAGCTAATTTTGTGCCTCAATGACCTCAGGTTTTGTTTTGTTTTGTTGTAATCGGCGTCTTTTTGAAAAATGACGAAATTAAGGCCGTAATTATCTTTACGTGCGGTTTTGTACTATTTATATTAAAAAAAACTTCTTGATTATTTTTGTGAACTACCTGTTTTATTTACTCATGTAGGTATGTATATGTTTTTACTACACATTATTTTATTTCATTGTCGCACCTCTATAACTATAGTAACCTCTATTTTCACCTCTATTAATGAGAGCCTCTGTAAATGAGACAGATATTAATTTATACCTGGCTATCTGAGACACTGGGTATGTGGAATACCTCTTTAAGTGAGACTATTTCGCAGGTCCCTTGAAGTCCCAGTTATCCAGGTTTCACTGTATTATCTGTATATTTATTTTTATCTTAAGTTAGGTTCTTACAACATTCATATAAAAAGTAATAAAACAATGTTAATACAAAATATAAAAACATTATAAAAACCTAACCTAGGGTGCCGCCGGCAGCGAGGCGGGGCCTAAGCTACCGGTGGTCAGTACGTCTAGTGTAAGTTTTGCAACAAATTTTCGTTTACTATTCGAAATAGTTAAACGAGCTAACTCATAACGATACGTTTCTTTTCACCGTCACAATAGTATGCGCTCGAACGCTGTTACGTTGTCACGTCGCGGCGCGTATTCCATACAAATTCGGTGAGTTCGTTTCACTTGGCGTTGCGTTTCTCACAGATGTCACTGTTCACTTCGACTGCGTAAGTTCCTCGCGAGTCTAAGTTCCAACTGTCACTTTCGTGACAGTTAACGTTCGTGAACGCAGTAGTTAAGTTTGTCACTATGTTTTTTACCTAGTGAGAACGCTCTCACTCCTCATATTCAGCAAAAATAAGGTTCAAGTTTCTTTAGCAAATTTATTAACAGTCTAAACGCGGCGCACCAAAGTGCTTGCGATCTTGTATCTCTTTCTTACACATTGTGATGGCTCGCAAATGCGTAAAGGAGGTTAATTAAGGAACTAAGCACTTTTTGGATATATATTTTAAGTCCTTTTTACAAACTACCTAGTTACTTACATATTTTACATGTAGGAAGCGTTATGCGCGCACACGAATACGTGTGAACTAAAACAACGACTTACCGTGCTAACTCCTTAAAAATAAAGCCCAAACGTTCCTAATTACAATTAAATAAAAAGCAAAAAGAAAAAAAGGAAAGGCTGTGTCTACTCCATAAGGGATTTAGACGTGATTATGTGTATGTAAGAAAAAAAAAAGAAAAAAGCAAAAATGACGCCTCCCGATCCCGGGGTTTGAACGCGAAAATGAAGGGATGCGCACTGAATTTAGACCACCGTGCCATCCGCTGGACCACGGCCACTTCGGAAGTTCAATTGAATTTGTTAATTGGTATCCGCTACTCTAGTGTCATCTTTGGACATATTTATCAAAATTACCCTTTAATGACATAATAATAAGAGCCACGTTGGACCTTCTATACTTACATATATTTATACTAAAAAATATGTGTAGCAACCGCGCTGTGTGTGTGCTATTGAAATAAGGCGTCAAATGTGAATGATGATTATGATAAAGTTTACGTACATACTTAACTCAGACCCGTCTCAGAACTAGTGAGAAGGCTCTCCCTTATCATAATTTAGTAAAAATAAGGTTCAAGTTTCTTTAGCAAATTTATTAACGATGCTGCGCTGTGGACTTGTAGTTTAAAAGCGACGAACCAAAATGATCTACAAGTAGGAGGTTAATAAGGAAGAAGGCACTTTTTTGAACATTTATTTTAAGAGCTTTATACAAACTACTTGCCTACCTACATTATATTTTACATTTTGTAGGTAGCTCAGCGTAATGCGCGCTCACAAGCGTGTGAAACAAAAAAAAACATATTAATAAACGATGTGCTATAGAACGACCTCTTAACTGAGTCCTCGCCCGCGCGGCACAGGGGCGCGGGGTAGGACGACAAAGGAGACCGAGAGAGGAGCGGGCGGGTAGTGTGCCTGCGGGGACTCATTTAAGCGGTCGGTAATAGTTGGTACCCTTTAAAATAAGGCGTACCTAAGCATTCTTACTTAATTAAAATTAAATAGTTACAAAGTAAATACAGAAAAAAAAGAGTTATTTTTGTAAAATATGGGCCACAGTTTACCAATGTGAAAATAAAGGTATAAAACATTTTCTTAATCATATTTCCAAAGTATGTATGTATGTTTGTACGTTTAACTCTTTATTGTACACCAGCTGTTGCCCGCGACTCTGCGCAGACTTCGCTTAGCACTTACTTAGCTTCACGCACGGGAGCTATGTGATTTTCCAGGATAAAAACTGTCCTATATACTTCCTCAGGATCATTCCTGAGGCTCTCGCTGATATATGAGAAAACTGTTGCGCTGGCAGTGATTATTTGCAAGTGCCTGGTGAAGTGCCATGTGTCTGATACCGATGTGAGCAGGAGCTTCTGAACTGGACGTCCTCAGACCGGCAAGAAGCGGCCCATCTTGGTCCACTTCAAAGATGTCACGCTCCTGGTTTGGGTGTAGCAGTAACAGAGTTTCTGACCCAACTCCGTTACTACGCGTTCATGGCTACGAGGAAAACGTTCGAAGTGGACAAGTGTTGGATGAGAGATGGTGTGGTCATTGTGCTAGTACTGGATAGTGGCGGCGAGAAGCATCGCATCGTATCACTCACCAAGCTACACGGGATTCCGAATGTCATGCCCGGGGCAGTGGGCTCGTCGGTCATGCCTGCAGAGGCTGCTAACACTGTTTAATAAAGAGTACTAGCGTATTGCTGCGCAGCGGAAGCGGCCCAAGTGAGGCAGGAAGGCCGCGGCATAATTATGTTACACTTCACTTATTTGTCACATTTTTCTTCATGTCCTTTCGAGTATTTCATAATGTGTAACTATCTCCTGTATTTGAGCATATCGTTTTGTATTCTTTACCCACTTTTTCTTGCTACTTTCGCTCTAATACCTCTAAAATATGGTTCTTGTTCTTCTTCTTCTTCTTTTATTTGTGGCGTATCAAGTCGTTATAGTGACGACAACTTCGCCAATGTCAATGTAAAATTTTTTATTAAAAAATCTTGTGACAAAATGTCGGCAACGTTGTACGGTAATGGTCAAAGACCCCCCTCCCCCCCTGTCGGGCTCTTAGCCAACGGTCAATGATATCCCTCAGAAACTGCCAGGAAATCATTAGCCGTTGCCCAGGGCGCACCGGACCAAGCACTGCTCTTCCCCCTGGACGGATCCAAAAACGAACCGCAGCTCTTAATCACACGTGGAGGTAACCCGACTCGCACCCCGTTCTTGTTCTTGCCGGCATTGTTGCATTGCGACATGACATGAGTGAAGTTTGTCTGGCTGACAGTTGCTGGGTTTGACTTTGACGGTTTGACGTTTCGATCCATTTAACGTTAACTGGACGCTGCTATGCAATACTGTGTCAACCCACAAAATGTCAAACATCGAGATATTGATACCATTCGCTTCCTTAGATAATAAACTAAATCTTTCAAAAGTGTTTTAAGTGACTCAAATAAATTTTATACTGAATAATTAAAAAAAACTGTTGACACACAACCAAAATCCTCTACGGGATAATCTACAATACTGTATCAAGTGCCTTAACACAAATATTCGTGGGATCGTGGGTAATTGTTTCATCTGTTTTGATAAAAATGAGTTATGAGGCTTGACACATTATTGCTTAATTTGTGTGGATATTTGCCCGAGTGGCAGTAACGGACGTTGGCTTAAATAATTAATTAATATAGTGTTTTCATGGCTAGTTGGATAAATACTATTTAGAAAATCAATTTGGATGACATGGTCTACTGCACACATTGAAGGCGAGTTCAAATTTTGCGTATTTTACTGGGTTTTATCAAACCGCTTGTAAGGTTAACTTTCAAATTTTAAAAACTCATCTTAATTTTAAACCTTTTTTTTACATTCATAAATTGTAAACGTCATTGATTAACGTTTGGTATTCAATATTCTAAATAAACGATTGGTTAGATTCATCAGATCATATTCAAATAGTACTTTGTATCGAATTTTGCAATAATGTTTCAAGATATTTAAAATGAATCAGGTCATATTCAAAAACTTTTTTCTAATTTTGCAATAATGTGTCATGAGACAAATCATTATGTTATATAATATTGCTGATTCGACATTTTTCTAAAACCGAATATGCGATTTATTAAACAGGTAATTGTATTTATTTCCAATATTTTCAAATGCTTAACATCTTCAAAGATCACTTAACTATTATATACATTTATGAAATCGTCGATTTCTATATCAGAGACCCCATTTTGAGAAATATGTTGATGTCATATTTAAACACGATTTTCTTAAAATGGACATCTTGAGGGTTGGTATACTATTGCATAACAGCGTCCAACTTTACGATTGTCGCAGGGAGCTGTCGAATGCGACGATCGTATGTTCACAAAACCGTTATACTCACTGCGTTTCGAAAAACTTTTGCGAATGCGTTTGCACGCGTCGATTAACGTTACGTTTTTAAGGTTTTTTTTAATTCAAAATGGCTGCCGCTGCAGCTGTCACTGTCGACGCAAACCGAACCGACTAAAGAAATAAATTGTTGGAGAAATACAGTGAAAAGTGATATTATGATTGATCCTGCTACTCTACGCCATTCTACGCCGCGGAAATCTATTAGTAATCTAAAAAGTACGAAAAAATTATCAAATTCTTCGGGCGAAATATCAGAACTTTGTTTCATTTCTAACTATGGCGTTCTTATGGACGAACAGGAATTACGCCAAGGATGCTTAAGATCTTCTTCCATTCAGTACTAGTCTCCGCTAGATGCGAAGCTGAAGCAATAGCAAGGATATGTGCGGAAATGTGACATGAAATGGATTTCGTAACCCTGTAGATCGGAGATCAGGCTGGCAAACAGCTCTAAATACTGGTTTAATATAGCTAAAACTGGTGAGACTTTGATTACTGGGGTTATTTCCCTTTTGTTTTCAATTTATGTTAAAATTATATTTCTGCATCTGGTTGGCAGTTGGCAAAGGGCCCCTGTTCCCACTTGCAAGCAGCCACTCTTGACCATTAGTTTAATAGATATAGGTAATTATAAATTGAAGTTTCATTTTAATTAATCTATGCTGGTTTATTTTTAATGAATTTATTGAATACTCAATAGGTTTTCCAAGCATTACCTTCTATCAATTTCAAAGTTGTTAAGTGCTGAGAAATAACCTTGCAGAGGTCTATTTCAATCACCGAAAAACATTTACCTTGCTACTCCGCTACTAGTATGAAATAAATAAATGTCATGAGGAAATTATAGCTCGCCTCAAATTATTTTTACATTTTAACTGGAATATAAACAACATTACAGTAGAACCCTCCAATAAGATATGATTTGTTAAAAAGAAAAACATTTTTAATGCAAGCTTTTTTACTGATTGTTGACTGTAGGTACTTGCATTTTCATCCAAAACGTGACTGTGTACCAAATGTTGAAGATTTCCCTCTTTCAGAGGCGGTCCTGGTTTAGAAAAATTCAGCTGAATTGCTTGAAGACATGTGCTTGAATTGAAAATCGAGTTGCAAGATTCCACCCATACAACCTATATAAATACATATATTACAAATTAATTAAAACTTGTACCTATCAGTCCACCCCCTTTCCACCAATACGCCCACAATCATGCTAAACGTGGCCTTTTTGACTTGTTACCTTAGGCTGTCTACCCCATAAGGGATAAAGACGTGATTTACATGTGTGTTGTTGTACATAATAAAAAATAATAACTGTCATGAAATTGTATTTATTGGCATGACATGAGTACCTACTGTGTTGCTACGTGTATTATGTCACTACTATTATTCCTTATAGATTTGGATGAGGCACATGGCATAAATGTATGACAGGTATATAACTCAAGTGTAAGCTAGTTTAATTTCGTTTTTTTTTCATAGGAATATATGTATAAACTCAAACCATTTTAATAATAAGGGTAAGACATTGTAACTAACAAATCATAATGGATGCCGACTTTGGTCTGAATAAAAAGGATTGTTTTTAGTTCAATTCTTTTAATTTTTCTATATTTTATGTCGCAGGGATTTAAAATATACTACTAGATTGTCAATGCAAGATCTCACAGCAGTTAGTATTCTAAAATTACTAAATATATCAAGCAGCATGAAAGCAATAACTAAATGTTATTATTTATATAAAAATATATTATGTTAAATAAAAATAGGCAACAACATTTATTTTGGTGTAGGTATTATTTTAATATTGCTAATTTAGTGCAGTGGCATATAAATGGGGTTGCAGGATGGGCAAAATTCCATTGGTCCTCAACTCTCAACTCTCCACCTGATGAATATAGAATGGGCCTCAGTCATAGTTTATGAAATGTTATTGCAATTTTTTATGCCAACTTCGATCTGAACGATTTGATGAACATCTGAATATCTAAAAAATCTGAAACAAAATCCATAAAATAATTAGTTCAATGAAAATGTTCTTTGTACAACTTGCAGCCATTTTCGGAAATGTGCATTAGCTCTAATAGGCAACTTAGTTAGAACTCATAACTTTTTTGGATTGTTTGTAAAGATATTACTTAAACTATGTAAAATGTCATGCTACATAATATGGCCTTTAGGTCTTCTTACCCTAAGCTTTGTCTTTCCCGTAAGGACGTGATTTATGTATGCATGTATGTAAGTATGTTATTCTCCTATAAAACAGTAGTTGATGAAAACAACTTCTTTTCTGAGTTTGGTAAATGAATTGAATAAGTACCTATATTCTAAACTTTAGAATCTAAAGGAACTGTTTGATCTAGTTCTGTTGTTTTAAAGAAAATAAGGCATCAGGCTAACACACGAACCTTTTCTTTGAGGTTAGTTCTGCGACGATGCAGCCAGTTCTTATTAATTTGTATGTTCAACTCTGTACGATTATCATCTTTATTCTGTTTGTTATGCTTCCTTTTATTGTACTATTTTTCCCAGTACAACAAAACAATTCTCACTAAGTAGGTACAACAAATAATAAAAATATTATATGAGTGAAATTAAACGTCAAACGTCAAAATATTTCAAAAGTGTTGCTAGCGCCCGATTTTCAATTGCCG
The DNA here is from genome assembly GCA_949127965.1 of Pandemis corylana. Taxonomy (NCBI): domain Eukaryota; kingdom Metazoa; phylum Arthropoda; class Insecta; order Lepidoptera; family Tortricidae; genus Pandemis; species Pandemis corylana. The sequence continues at coordinate 15,752,631 of OX421856.1, read as the reverse complement.
TGTTCAATGAAGGTCTTTCTTGAAGGATTTAAAGTTCGGATATTACGGTGTACATTATCGCTTACTAATAGCTTTTAATTACTATTGGCTCAGTGTAGATTTATTTATTTACTCAACAAAAAATAAATTGTATAAAAACATCCATGCTGGTCTGGGAGCAAAAAAAAACAAAGAATGTACCAGTTGCTTCTCTTCCCGCGCAGATGGTAAAAGTCCTTCAAGGAAATGGGCGAAAATCATAGAAATTATGGTATAGGCGATGCGGCCAGCAACCCATCACTATTTTGGTTCCACTTTCCACCTATACGCCCACAGTGTCTTGCTAAACGTTGCCTGTAGGTCTACAACCTTCAGCTCTATCTATCCCGTAAGGGATAAAGACGTGATTTGTGTATTTACCATGTATAAAAACATGCTTGTCACAAATATAAGTAACTATTTCTGATGAAATCGTCAAAATTAATAATAACAAGAACCTACTCAAGTATTTATAGCGGAAGCCATGAGCCAATCTGGTACAGTTTTTTTCCCTGGTTGACCTAGAAACATCACGATTTGCAGTACCTAGTAGACTAAATTCAAAAACAAAGTTTAAAAAACCACAGCGCACGTTAGAATTACTAGAATTAATATAGCGAAATTCCTCTCGTTCTGAGAGGCCTGTGCTCGGCAGTGGGAGGTATATAGGCTGGAAGATGATAATTATTATTATAACAAATATAAATTAATATACTAACATTAATTATTATATTGTAGGTACTTTTGAAATGGACATACTTAACTGTTAAGACTCATAAAAAACATTTTTTTTTATACAAGGAAGGGAAAACGAGCAAGGCAGTCACCTGATGGTAAGCAAGCAAGTAATTTTATCCAAATTATTGGTTTACATTTAGATTTATTTTTTTGCTTAGCATAATACGTTATAAATAAAAATAACACAGTTTTAAACAATAAACATTTCTTATTTCTAATTATGAAATCACGGTAATTGCTTTAGAATTGGCAACACTGATTGGAACTTAACATAGCCTGTCGAGTAAACGCGCTCGATGAGTTCCGCGTTAACGTATTCGAAGGTGAGCGCGTTCACGAAAACTTACACTCGCAGTCTTTGTTGTGCAAACTTTCCGCTGGAGGCGCTGTTCACGTTTTCATAGTAATTGCTATTTTAACGCAAACGCGTGCGAGACGTATTTTGGGACTGAAAACTTACACTAAGCATACAGGGCGACAGAGAGAGGAACCTCCCGACTATCCAAGCCGTGTCCAAGAGTACCACCTTATTATTATTATTATCGACCGCTAAAGCTACAAAGTTCTGCAAACGGATGGAATCGACAATTCTATTCGAAGATAAGGTTGATAAAATGTCTTATTTCGAAGCTAGACCGATTCTAATATTCAATTGTTATTGAATTCCCCATAATATATTTTGATTATTATGTATTAGTTAATTACGTAGCGACCCGCTATGAGGACCGCTGAGTTGCATCGACCTTCGCAACAGGCGTCAGCACCGCGCTGTCACGAGGCGCGCGCACGAACGCTGACACAAGCAGAAACCCGATGACACCGATGCCGCTGCCGCCGCCGATCGGATATCATTATAGTTCATATTCATTCTAATTCCAACCTCGACTTAGATCACTAGCTTAATTAATTAATTGTAATTTTTCTTATTTTAATTAAATTAGTAAAAGTAAATTGGTTTTTTTTCGACTCCTCGGCTGCAGCTTACGTAATTGGCGCAGTCGTTAGTCTTCTCGAAGCTAGTCCGCGACCGTGAGTTTATCGCAATCGTGGGCAGCCGGCTCTCAACGCCCTTATCGAGGACCTGAAAAGAACCTGAAGACTGCAGTATCGAGGAGGAATCCAGACATCGATTCAGGAGAACACCAAGGACCATGAAAATCAGCGCTCAGTAAGTGCACTTGAATCAATCTCGTGTTGCTTCCTTTCTCTAGTAATTAATCCTTTCCCAAGATTTTTCACCCTCGTAATTCGGGAGATAGAGAGGCTGTATCGAAGCAGTCTCGCCAGCGGGAGATAGATTTAAATAGAAATATAGGTACTGATAGGTCACGTAGTAACAGCTTAGACATGACGCCGGAGCAGCAGGCCCAAGCGATGGACCGGTGCTTTGATGGTGACACTATTTTTAAAGCCATGCGACTCATTCCGGAGTTCGATGGGAACCCTAATATACTAACTAGATTTATAAAGATTTGTGATGAGGTAGTTATAAATTTTACTAGTACGGGTGTGGGCAAGGAGTTACCCAACCTTTGTTTGCTAAATGGGATTTTAAATAAAATCACAGGGCCAGCAGCTCGAACCATAAATTCTAATGGTATTCCCGATAGTTGGATAGGAGTAAGAAGCGCGTTAATAAATAATTTTTCAGACCAGCGGGATGAAACCGCCTTGTATAACGATATTTCGGTAGCAACCCAGGGTAGTAGAACCCCGCAGGAATTCTATGAGCATTGCCAAAATTTATTCAGCACCCTTATGACATACATTAGCTTACACGAATCAATAGAAACCACAGTTGAGGCCAAGCGTACCTTGTATAAGAAGGTTACTATGCAGGCGTTTACGAGAGGATTAAAGGAGCCACTTGGTTCCCGCATTAGATGCATGCGACCAGAGAGTATTGAGAAAGCTCTCGAGTTCGTGCAGGAGGAGCTGAATGTGATGTACACGCAGCAACGTAGCAACCCGTTCAGAGCTCAATTTGGGCAAAGAAACATGTCATCTGGACCGTTCATGTTACCAGCTCAAAGACCCCTAGCTTCTCAGAATCCAATGCCACCTCAGTTAGGAGTAGATATTCCTAGTTTTATGCAGGTACCACAGCAGCCTCCCAGGGTTAATCTACCCCAACATAGAATGCCTACTCGCACTCAGCAGATGTTTGCTGCACCACCTCCTAATTATAATCCTAGAAGTAATGTATTTAGACTGCAACCTGGAAACCAGAACAGGGCTCAAGGTCTTCAGCAAGGACCGCCCCCACAGCCCATGAGCGGTGTGAGCCACTATGTGCCTAGGATGCTACCATCAGGTAGGTTCAATTTAAATAATCCCAGAAATCCTCCCCCATCTAATAATTTTAAGACGAATGACGTTAATTTCAACGAATGTGAGACTTACAGTGACTATTATGACTGCTACAATGACATTGACCAATCCCCTGAGCCTTATTACTTTGACCAAGGAAACGAGTATTCCAATTTTGCTCTATATCGCTACAGTAACGACGAGCCCCAGGTTCTAGAAATGGCTTACGAAGCGGAGCCTCAACCCTCAACCAGTACTGCTGAAAATTTTCCCCTAGTCCCGAGATCAAAAAAGCCAAAATAGAAATTAACCTCCAGACCCAAAGGCAACTCCCATATGTCCATTTTGAAAACCCGCCACTTAACTTTTTAATAGATACAGGAGCTAACCAATCCTTTATTAGCCCTGAAGCTGTGGAAAATTTTTTTTCGGGTTTTCCTTTAAACTATGACCCTTTCGAGGTAACGAATGTGCATGCTAGTAGTAAAAATGACTATTCCATAACCTTACCCTGCTTTGGTGAATTTAACGAGCAAGATAATTTGAAATTATACGTGTACAAGTTTCACAACCACTTTGACGGACTTATAGGACTTGACCTGCTGACTAAATGGGAAGCAAAAATTGATTTAAAGAACCAGACTCTCACGACAAGACATGCCATTAATCCCATAAGAATGTATAACTCCCGTAATGTTAACCTTTATGAAAACATTATCCCTGCCAAATCCTCGAAACTTTTACGCATACCTATAAATGCCCCCGATGGAGACGTACTAGTTTACGAACAGGTTATTTGCAACTGTATCATTCACGAATGCATAACTACCGTGGAAAACAACCGCGGAATACTAGATATTGAAAACCCAACCGATAATGATTTAATTCTATCATTAGATCATCCAGCACAGGCTGAACTTTTCAATACCGAATGTAGCGACACCGAGTACAGTTCATCACGAGTACAGCAAGTTATTTCCAAATTAAGAACAGATCATCTTAATCCAGAAGAGAAGGGAAATTTAACCCGACTCTGTTCACAATATTCAGATGTATTCTATATTGAAGGTGAAAAATTAACCTTTACTAATAGAATCAAGCATTGCATTAAGACCACAGACGAAGCTCCTATCTATACAAAAACGTATCGGTATCCTTTTATCCATCGTCAGGAAGTGAGGGACCAAATTTCTAAAATGTTGGAGCAGGGCATAATTAGGCCGTCAGAATCTGCTTGGAGCTCACCCATCTGGATAGTACCTAAGAAACTAGATGCTTCTGGGAAACAAAAATGGCGCCTGGTAGTTGACTTTAGGAAGGTTAATGAAAAGACTATTGACGACAAGTACCCCATACCCAACATAACGGACGTCCTTGATAAACTAGGAAAATGCCAGTATTTCACGACGCTTGACCTAGCCAGTGGGTTCTATCAAGTAGAAATGAACCCAGAAGACGTCCATAAAACAGCTTTTAACGTAGAACATGGGCATTTTGAGTTTCTCCGAATGCCTATGGGACTGAAGAACTCTCCTTCTACGTTCCAGAGGGTAATGGACAATGTCTTAAGAGGCCTTCAGAATGTAATATGCTTAGTTTATTTAGACGATATAATCGTGTTCAGTACCAGCCTCCAGGAACACATAGTCAACTTGGAAAAAGTGTTTCAAAGATTGAGAGAATCTAACTTTAAAATACAGATGGACAAGTCTGAGTTTTTGAAGTTAGAAACTGCCTATCTTGGACACATTATTAGCAGAGATGGTATAAAGCCTAACCCAGACAAGATAGCAGCCATTCAAAACTATCCAATACCCCAAACTTCCAAACAAATTAAGCAATTTTTAGGACTCATTGGCTATTACAGGAAATTCATACCCGACTTTGCTCGCACGACTAAACCAATGACTAATTGCCTAAAAAAAGGCAAAAAGATCACTTTCGACCCTGACTACATTGAATGTTTCGAAAAATGCAAGACCCTTTTGACAAATGACCCAATCCTGCAATATCCCGACTTCCATCGCGAGTTCCTACTCACTTCTGATGCCTCTAACGTGGCCATCGGCGCAGTGCTTTCCCAGGGTCCTATTGGATCCGACAAACCAATTTGTTACGCATCTCGCACTTTAAACGAGAGCGAAATGAACTATAGCACCATTGAAAAGGAGCTTTTAGCAATAGTTTGGGCCACAAAGTATTTTCGGCCGTATCTCTTTGGTAGGAAATTTAAGATCCTAACAGATCATAAGCCCTTGCAATGGCTTATGAACGTTAAAGAGCCTAACTCCAGACTTACAAGATGGCGTCTTAAGTTAAGTGAGTATAATTACACTGTAGTCTATAAAAAAGGCAAGTGTAACACGAACGCCGACGCTTTATCTAGAGTTGAGGTATATATCCAGGAAGCGGCCCCCTCTACTTCAAAAACCAACCCCCCTGACCAACAAATAACAGACGAAGAAATAGACTTAATAATTGCTGACTTTATAGCAGACGAGGACATGAACTCAGTAGTTGCAAACCCTACGGACCACCCACCCACTCTGGCAAAATCTACTACAGATACTGTTCACACTGACCACGAAAATCCCATCCTTGAAGTTCCTATTACAGATGAACCATTAAATAAATTTCACAGACAATTATGCTTGACTATAGTAGGAGAGGTAAAAAAACGACCAACTGTCACCAAACCTTTTGACACTCATACGCGCACTTCAGTACAGCTTCTAGAACCGAACTTAGAAGAAGACGTAGTAAATGCCATCAAAGAATACGTCAACCCTAAAGTCAAGACAGCTCTCTTTATAACACCATATCTCGGGTTATATAAAATCATACCGATCTTGCAAGAGCAGTTCAAAAATTCTGCTATGAACCTTGTTCTCGCGAAAACTGAAGTTGAGAACGTCAAGGAATACCTTCGGCAACAAGAAATCATTAAAAATTATCACGAAGGAAAGACCAATCACCGTGGCATTAATGAATGTCACCTAGCCCTTTCGCGTAAATACTATTGGCCTAAAATGAAGGAACAAATAACGAAATTTATTAACGAATGTACAGTGTGCGGCCAAGCTAAATATGATCGTAACCCTATAAGACCACAGTTCAATATAGTACCTCCAGCCAAAAAGCCCTTTGAAATAGTTCACATGGACTTATTCACAGTACAGTCTGAAAAATACGTTACTTTCATTGACGTTTTCTCAAAGTATGGACAAGCGTATCATCTGAGGGATGGAACGGCGATTAGTATTCTACAAGCTTTACTGAAATTTAGCACCCATCATGGTTTGCCCCTTACAATTGTAACTGACAATGGTACAGAATTCACAAACCAGCTATTTGCTGAATTTGTGAGGCTGCATAAAATTATTCACCATAGAATTTTAGCACATTCCCCGAATGACAACGGTAATATAGAAAAATTTCACTCAACCATTCTCGAGCACCTCCGCATTCTCAAATTAACAAAAAAAGATGAGCCCATCTTTAATCTTATGCCCTATGCGATTTTAGCTTATAACAGTTCAATACATAGTTTCACCAAATGTCGACCTTATGACATTATAACCGGACATTTTGACCCCAGAGACCCAACGGACATCGACTTGACAGCTCACTTATTACAGCAATATGTATCAACTCATAGAGAACAGATGGAGTCGGTTTATAAAATAATAAATGAAACTGCCCTAGCGGACCGCACAGCGCTTATAGAAAATAGGAATAAAACGCGAGAGCCAGAAGTAGAATACGAGCCCCATCAGCAGATCTTTGTTAGGAACCCTTTTGCCAGCAGGCAAAAAGTAGCTCCACGTTACACGCAAGATACCGTACTGGCCGACTTGCCGATTCACATTTACACCTCTAAAAAACGTGGGCCTATCGCTAAGTCTCGACTTAAGCGAGTCCCTAAATCGTCTCGATTGTTACAGGACGTTCCTGGCGTTTCTGACGATAAACCTGGCTCAAACCCAGGAGATAAAACTTGAAGACCTCGCGGATGGACCAGGACTTCTTCCATTTGACTTAGGTGACATGAAATTGACCACCCAGAAGCATACATTCCTCCAATACATCGAATTAACTGACATAGAAAATAGCATTAACAGCGTCCAGACTCAACTAAAAGAGACAAAAGACCGACTTAGTAACGATACCTATTCCTTATACGAAACTCAAATTCAGTTCCTAGTTATGAAATTAAGTAAAACATCGGATCAACTGAGAAGCTTGGAGCCCGGTCGTAGCAAAAGAGGACTCATAGACGGCTTAGGCTCTGTAATAAAAAGTTTGACTGGTAATCTGGATTATTCAGATGCCATAAAATACAACAACGCCATTAAATCTTTAAAAAATAACCAGGACAGGGTCGTTACGGAACTGAATGACCACATTAGTCTCAGCAAAGAGTGGATGGACCACCATACTAACATTGTGTCTCAAATGGTAGAAAATCAAGTCAGAATCAATGAAACTTTGCAATTATTGCTTAACAGTAACGCACAGACGGAAACTAGCCTACTCAAATACGCTAAGTTTGCCCAACTTTTGGTTATTATTAATGATAATATAGATAGTTTAGTTAACGAACTTCATAGGATAGAAGATATTTTAGCTTTTACTCGTTCACTAAGTATGCATCATTCGATGCTAAGTACCCAGGTACTACGTAATATGTTAAATAGGTTAGGAGAGATTTATAATAAGGAACAGGTGTTAGACTTAGATCTTAGAGAATATTACAGCATAATCCAAACTGGGTCGTATTTTAATCAAAAGCAAATAGTTATCGTTTTTAAATTCCCAATCGTTTCCCCGAATACCTATAACCTCTATAAACTTCCTTTAGTTCCAAATAAGTATAACCAAATTATTGTACCTCCCTATCCCTTAATAGCAACCGAAGGAGACTCTTACGTGTACATAGAGGCTGAATGCCCGAAGATCAGGACGTGGTACCTGTGTGAAGAAAAAGTTAACCATCAGATCAGAAACCAGCCAGACTGTATCCAGAATCTCATCAAGACCCAGACCATAGATGAATCATGCAAGCAGACAACTATATCACTATCAAGACAGACCGTGGAGAAGCTAGACGACAGAACCTACGCTGTCGTGTTCCCCTCACCTACGAAAATCAAACTAATCTGCGGAAGAGAAGATTACAACACTCTTAGTGGAAGCTATCTCGCTACCATCCCAAAAGACTGCATGCTGCGCACGAATGATCTTACCATCATGAACACAGAAGATCGCGTAGAGGGCCAGCCGCTGAAGATTGTGAAGATTGCAGATAATATGAAGACCCAGCCTCAGCCTCAGCCTGCTATCTCTTTAAGCTCTATAAATCTAGAAAGTCTTCACGAAATCCAGAACAGAATATCACTGCAGCCACAGGTCCAGCTTGAAGATACTCCAGATACAACCATCTACCACACTACAATTCCCTTTTATGGAGCTTTGTTAAGCACAACTTTAATTATCATCATCATCCAGGGCCGACGTTGTATAGCGACCAGACACAGGATTTCCGACAGCTCTCTCGAGCACTATGCGAGCAATAGGAATGAAACTTCAGACGAGCAGCCAGCATCCAAGGAGATCGCATCTGCAGATGAACTACCAGCAATATTTTCTCTGAAACTTCAAAAATAGTTGCTGGTCTGCGGGGGGAGGAATTACGTAGCGACCCGCTATGAGGACCGCTGAGTTGCATCGACCTTCGCAACAGGCGTCAGCACCGCGCTGTCACGAGGCGCGCGCACGAACGCTGACACAAGCAGAAACCCGATGACACCGATGCCGCTGCCGCCGCCGATCGGATATCATTATAGTTCATATTCATTCTAATTCCAACCTCGACTTAGATCACTAGCTTAATTAATTAATTGTAATTTTTCTTATTTTAATTAAATTAGTAAAAGTAAATTGGTTTTTTTTCGACTCCTCGGCTGCAGCTTACGTAATTAGTTTTACTAAGTTAAAGAAAATGAAATGTTGACAATTCCCGTTTTCAATCTTAACAAATTTTCCTTCATTGCTTGGCGACAATTTTTCGTCTCAGAAAATTGTCGGTATATTGCACGGGGCTCAGTAATGGTCCATTCTGCGAGATGAGGAGGTGGCGGGAAAATTGAATTCTCTTTATGGCAAATTTAGAAAAACGTATTATAATCATGGCAATCGTCGCGCTGGAATATGCCACGCTGGACTCCAACAGGCATTCACAATGATTGAAAAACTTTGAGTTATTTGAAGTACTTGTCTTGTTGTCTACATTTCAATTTTAGGTTTTCAAATCAAATCAAATCAAAATCATTTATTTTGTAATTCAAAAGGAAAAAATGGAAGGAACTGTGGGAATCGTTTTGTAAACGATTAAAAATCACATAGTACACTAGATAATAATTATAATATAGCCTTTTTATTCCGAACTCGCTACAATTTATTTTTTGTTGTTGTTTTTTTTTATTTTTATTTTTTTATTATTGTTAAGTTGTAGCGTAATTCGGCGTGCCTCATGGCATAGGCCTCCTCCGTATATTGGAGGGTGTGGGCTATAGTTCCCACGCGCGCCCAGTGCGGATTGGGAACTTAACACACACCATGGAATTTCTTCGCAGATGTGTGCAAGGTTTCCTCACGATGTTTTCCTTCACCGAAAAGCTCATGGCAAATTTCAAATGTAATTTTCGCACATAAATTCCGAAAAAAGGTGCGCGCCCGGAATTTGAAACCACGACACTCTGCTAGAGAGGCCACAGGTCAAACCACTAGGCTACCACGGCTTACACTATATAAACAGTGTATTTACACAAAGTATTTACAAATAATTACATTAAGACGGAGTGACATTGAAAAGCTACTACACGCATGCAAGCCTAAACAGAAGAGACCACGCGCACGCGCGAGTTTTGTTAAACTCTCAGATGCACTGAAACCGAACGGAAATCAACAAAACACTTACTTAAGACTATTTACAATATTATAATATATACAAAAATAAGGCAGTCGCTACAGAACATTTAAATGATCACTTTGTTTTCTGTCCGTCCGTCTCAAGATACTTTTTCTCAGGATCGCGTAAAGGTTAGGTCTGCGGTCCCTGAGCGCTGTGAAAAAATCAACCCTCTAAGTCAACTCAATCAAAAGATACGTCTCAGAAAAGGTGTTTCCATACAAATTGCTCCCAAAAAAGAAGGGGGTAGGTACTTCCAGTTGTTTATGTAGTGTCCAATATAAAATGGCCTCATACTGCCTACATTTTGCTGAGGAGCAGGGCTCTGATAACACTGGATTTTATATTCACTTGCCGTTATTGCTCGGAACGCTAGTCCGACTCGCACTTGGCCGATTTTTTTAAGATCACCTTCTACTAGCTACAATGTAAACTCGAGCTAACCCAGCGGTAAAAAACGTATTAAACGTCACCTTGATCGACTCCTCTTTCTCCAATCCTCGGTCTCAGTTAGTTGCTAGTATAGTGAATACTAATGAAACCAAAAAAAGAGAATATTCTTATAGGCGTATGCAGATGAAAAAGGTGCGGTCGGCTTTATGTATAGCAGCAGACTGCAAGATGTCCGATAATAAACACGTAAAATGAGTATTGTTTTTTCATACATACATAAATTAGGTCCTTATCTCTTACGGGGTAAATAGAGCCTTAGGTAACAAGACCTGAAGGCCACGTTTAGCACGATTGTGGGCGTATAGGTGGAAAGGGAAATCAAAATAACCGCATGATGAATGATTCCTACCATTTTCACCCATCCCTCGTTGAGCAACTGGTACATTCTATTTTTTCTTTGGTCCCAGATGGAAGGATATCGTTTTTATAGATATCATAAACTACTCCAGTACATACATACTGTAACGGTACATAGCGTATTTTACCGTTAATTTCACAAATATATGTTTGGGCGTTGCCCATAGTCAATTAATAATATTAGAATTATACAATTAATATATTATGTAAGCCTTTCCTTTTCCTTTTTATAAGATATATGGACTAAATAATAATTAAGCTGGAATTTCTGTACGAGGGTGATAATTGGATGAGTAGGAATGTACTAAATACTACATAAAGGCTGAGTAGACTATGAAGGGCGCAGGTCTTGGTTAAAGGAAACGCCGATCATACAAATAGAAAAGACTGTATTTCCACTTCCAATCTCTAGTACAATAATATTTTAATGCTTTTGCGTGGGCGGTCACCGTACAACTGCTTTATACATACAAAACCTCTATCTACCTACATTATGTTTGATATGAACTCATACAATCTATGTACGGTATCGTACATATTCCGCAGCGCGACAAATGTATTATGAGAAATTAAAACTTACTCTACATAATGTTTTCTTCTTCATTTTACAACTCTACAAACTTCCTAACATTTTCCCAACCAAACATTTGTTTAGGCTTTCGATAAGAAAACAGAAGCAGCAACTTACAAAGAATTATACAATGAATGAAAATAAAAGAAATTAACTTAAATTCTTAATACGAAAGAAATACCTTTTGCTTTCATCAGTAACTGATACCTTATTAATAACAAAGAGGTATTTTTTTTCTTATACTTAAACAATACCTTAATAAGAAAGAAATACAATATTTCTTCTATTTATAACTAATGGTAAAAATTGAGAACAACAAATAAGATCTAATCAGTCTCAATTGGGAGTACACATATTTTGTAAATACTAGTTCTAACTATGGAACCTTTTGCGGTTCTAATGGAAAGTGCTCTCACTTTGCCATCTGGCCCAGGAAAAACCTGTACAACTCTGGCCATTGGCCACATTAGAGGAGCAATGTTGTCATCTCTGATAATGACCAATGTGCCAACCGTTATATTTTTACATTCAGTGCGCCATTTTGGCCTGTTCTGCAACTGCACTAGATACTGTTTGTGCCACTGTTTCCAAAAGCTTTGGACCATCTGTGTGCATTGCTGCCAGAATTTTAAACGGTTTGTTGGCACGTTAGCACAATCATTTTCTGGGTATGACATTAACGGGGCACCTGTCAAAAAATGACCTGGGGTTAAATAAGACATTTCAGTGAAGTCCGTCGCTGGCAAAGCGGTTAAAGGACGTGAGTTTAAGATTCCTTCGATTTGTATCACCACGGTGTTTAACTCTTCGTACGTCAAAACAGCTGCGCCAACGACACGCTTCAAATGATGCTTAACACTCTTAATGCCGGCCTCCCATAAAGAACCAAAGATAGGGCTGTAACTTGGGATAAATTTGAACTCAATACCCAATTCAGACGCTTGATTTATAACAGATTGCTGGTGGTCGACATTAGACTGTAATCTATATAATTCAATCAATTGATTATGCGCCCCCTTAAAAGTACTTGCATTGTCACAATATACAACAGACGGCTTGTTTCTACGCGAAATAAACCTTTTAAATGCATTTAAGAACGACTCTGTCGTCAAGTCTGAAACTAATTCGATATGCACGGCTTTTGTTGTGAAACATACGAACAATGCAATGTACGCTTTATATAGGATAGGTTTTCTAACACGATACATTTTTATGGTCAATGGGCCACCATAATCTATTCCTACCTTGTCAAATACCCTACATGAATTTACTCTATCATAGGGGAGCGATCCCATTAATTGTTGGGACTGTTTTGCTTTCAACTTAAAACAAATTATACATTTATAAAGTACATGCCTTACTTCTCTTATACCGTTTATTATACGGTATTTTAAACTTAAAGTGTTCAACACAAGCTTTGCTCCAGCATGCAATAATGCCCTATGCTCATTTTCAATAATGTACTGAGTAATCTTCACACCTTTAGGCAAAATAATCGGGTGTTTCTGTGAGTAAGGCAGGTTTGCGAGCTGGAGCCTTCCGCCTACACGGAGCAAGCCCATAGAACACAGGAACGGATTTAACTCCTCGAGCTTTGATTTTATAGGTTTATTCTTATTTAGAGCCTTTATCTCTTCATCAAAGTGTTTATGTTGCTCGTATCTAATAATAACATTTAGGGAATAATTTAATTCTCGAGGTGTCAAACATCCTAGTTTCCTGTCGCTATGTTTCTTTGCAATACATTTTTTACAGTTATCTACGAACCTGTAGCACCATGCTATAATTCGCTTCATTTTTGTTATGCTAGAACAATTATTAAACAATGGCATGTCCACATTTTGCGTAGCAGTGACTAGAGCAGTCTTCAACTCAGGTATTCCTTCCGGCACTATTTTTTCATCAAATTTAGGCTTAAAATCTTGCCTACTTAAAGCAGCAGGCCCATGGAACCATAATAAGTTCTGCTGCAAAAGGTGCGGCTCTACTCCACGAGAAAGGCAGTCCGCAGGATTCATAGCTGTGTTAATGTAATGCCAGGAGAAACCCTCAGTCAAATCGTGCATAGCCTTCACTCTGTTTGCTACATACACAGTTAGTTTTACAGGATCTATCTTTAACCAAGCAAGTACTACTTGCGAGTCGAGATAGAGATACACATTAGTTGCAAATTTCATTTTTATTATATCATGCACCTTGTGTGCTAACATGGCCAATAGCAAAGCGCTATTGAGCTCAGCGCGTGGCGTGGAAAGTTTTTTAATCGGGTTAACACGTGATTTTGAACATAGTAAATTCACGGTAACCTTGCCGTCTCCGCTAACAATCCTCAAATACAGGCAACAACCATAAGCCAGATTCGAGCCATCGGCAAAGCCAAAAATGTCAATAGATTGCGCACTATGTGTATCCATATCTCTTGGCACTATAATTTCTGACATTCTTAGTAAGCTAATCGCAAAGGCCCTAAAATCTTCGTTGAGCTTCGCAGGCAAAGTTGAATCCCATTCTACATTTGCAAGCCATATTTGCTGCATTAATAACTTTGCTTTAACCACAATGGGGCCCGCCAAACCTAGCGGATCAAATATTTTGCTTACGAAGCTCAAAGCCTTCCGCTTTGTATACTTATCAAGTACTTCTTGCTTAGGAGAACTAATTATTAGAGTATCATTAGCTAGGTTACACTTAAGACCTAATGTTCTAACAAAATCTGAGTCTTTATTATCGGTAAAATGAACTTCCTTTCCTTCTTTCCTACATTCAGAAGGGATTTCGCGTAACAGCGAGTTATCGTTAGCGCACCACTTGTGCAGGCTAAAACCACCTAACTTTAATAATTTAATTAACTCATCGCGAGTTTTTATTACAAGCTCTTTATCATTACATGTTATATTCGCGTCATCGACATACGTATTGTGTAACAATACATCTGCAGCCAGGGGATAATCGTGCTTATACCTATTGACCAGCTCGAGCAAACAACGAGTGGCGATAAACGACGAGCTTTTAAGACCATAGGTCACTGTCTGAAGCTGCAGGCATTGAATTTCTTTATCAGGAGACGCTCTCCAAAGTATGTTTTGTAAAGGGCGATGTGATGGCTCCACCAAAATTTGTCTAAACATTTTTTGTATGTCACAGCTTAGAACATATTTAAACAGCCTAAAAAGAATTAAAATGCTGAACAGATCATTTTGCACAACAGGCCCATTGAGTAAGACATCGTTTAAGGAAATTTTACTTAAGCTTCGCATACTCGCATCAAAAACAACTCTGAGTTTTGTAGTTAAACTGTTTGGATTAAATACAGGATGATGAGCCAAAAAGAAAACTGATTGATTTTCTAGATCATACTGAGAAACAGGAATGTGAACTGCATGACCCAGTTTGACATATTCATCAATAAAGCCTTTGTAACTTTCAAATAAATTAGGATCTTTAGCAAATCTAATTTCTAGGGATTTAAACCTTTTTAAAGCGCATGTGAGTGAATCACCCAATTTCAAAGCCTTAATATCCTGCTTCAGGGGCAAAGCTACCTGAAATTTATTATTTACAAGCACAACCGATTCTTTAAATATTTGTTCCGCTAACTCTTGCTCGGAATTGGCTTCAATAAAAATTTCAGGCACCTTCTCCGTCTGCCAGAACTGACAAATTGACTTATCTAAGCTGTTTAAACTTAAATCATTGTGAAAAGGCTTGCAGCAAACAGCTGAGGCAAGATGAGAGGCAGCATGAGCAGTGCTGCCCTTTACCTTTCCTGCTACAATGTAGCCAAAACGGGTGTTGTGGAGATACAGCTCCCCGGGTTGTACCGGAAGCTGATCCCGAAGTAACACCTGGAAAAATATATCACAACCTAAGAGGATGCTAATCCTGTCACAGACATGGAAATCTTTATCAGCCAACTTAATATATGAAGGCAGAACAATGTCTTTTTTATTGATCACAAATTGTGGCATTTTACTAATAATATTGCTAACTACATGGCATGTCACGGACATACTAAAATTATTTGCAGTTGAAAACAAGTCAAATGTAGCCTGTTGTGTTGTTTTACTGGTACCATCACATACACCACTAATTGTAGTTTCAGATTCCTGGAATGTACAGCAAAGTTCCTTGGCCAAGTCCGACCTAATAAATGAAACCTGACTACCAGAATCCAGAATGGCCCTGGCATAAATAGAAACACCTTGTTTATTTATCAACCTAACCCTAACAGTGGGTAAAAGTACATTATCACTGACCTTTGTTACTAAGCTCACATGGCCGGAGCTTTTACCAGGGACACTGTCCTCATGTAATAAAGAATTATGTTTCTCCTTACATACTGAACATTTAAATCCAAAAAGGCATTTTTTACCATAATGGTCATTTAAACAAATTTTACACAATTTATTTGCATTTACAAATTCTTGACGCTGCGCTAAGTCTATCAACTTGAAGCTCGGGCACTGGTGCATCTTATGCAATTGGGAATTGCAGTACTTACATTTGTGTGGTTTGGTAGGACTACTTGTATTGGCAGCTACTAAGCTGCTCCTCCGGCCACCAGCTTGAGTTTGGCCAAGCGTTTCGAGCGCGGTGGCTCTCTCCTCTAGAAACGTGAACAAATCATTGAGTTGAGGTAAATGTAAGCTTTTATTTTCTAAATGAAATGCCCTTAGCGTATACTGATCAAGCTTTCGTTGAAGTATAGTTATGACAATCAAATCCCAATGTTGCACAGGCACATTCATGTTTTTAAGCGCGCTTAGGTGTTGTTTTGTATTTATTACTAAGTCGCGAATGGCCGCTGATGACATTTTATTAATGCAAGGAAGGTCAAGAATGGAAGTAATGTGATAATTTATCACTTGCTGCTTATTGTCGTAGCGCTCCGAAAGTAGCTTGAGTGCTACTTCATAATTGTCACCGCTTAACGGCAAATGTTTAATTATATTTAATGCTTCACCATTTAAAAGTGACCTTAAATAATAAAATTTGTCACAAGGTGACAAGTTCGGGTCTTTATTTATGACACTGTTGTACAGGGCAATAAAGTCGTGAAATTGACCTACCTCACCACTAAACTTGTTTATCTCAATCCTCGGCAAGCGTTGAAAACTTGCCGATACCTGCGCAGCCGGCGGCGCGGATGCCGGAACCGCAATCGGCTCGGGAATGGGCGAAATTTTCGAGTTGAGGAACGCCGACATCTCGAAATACGCACTTTCAACGGTCTCAATGACCTCTTTATCATCGGAATCTATCAAAGAAATTTCTAGATTTAGTTCCATGTACTCAGTAAAAATCTTTTCTAAGCGGTCTTTCTTTTCACGAAATAAATTTAAATCGTAGTTACCTGGATCTAAATCTCTTATATATGCCTTCAACCTCGTCATGAAACCTTTGCATTGTCCCCTGGCTGCTATTAGACGCTTCAAATCTTCACCCATTGTGACACACCAAACTTATTGTTAAATTTAACTGAATTGCGATCACTCGAATGAAAAAATAGTTCACGTACAAACGTGCTAAACAACTTAACAAAGGTAAACAACGTTTACTTTTTTCTTACACACTAATTAAGTATTACTAATTAGCAAACAATCTAATCGGCGACGCTAAGCCGCTAACAGGCACAGGGAAACAAAACAGCAAAATCAAGACAACGGAACGCGAATACCGGCCGGCGAATTGTCGGCCATTACGACACGTGACCAGGCGCAGCAGGGATTTTAGCCAATGATAGACGCTTGGCGTGCAGTCTCGCGCTGCGATTGGCCGCAGCTAGAAACGTTCCAATCCCGCGCAGCGAACTAAATGATGATTATGCGTAAATGAAATTAGAATGTTCACGCTGTTTTCCGATGGTCGTAGGCACAATCTAGAAAGTCTGGGCGAATCACTGCCTCCACACGAGTTCACTTTGATAAATTTCTTTATATTAAATTAATTAAATATGCACATAAGTACATTTAATGCATACACTTCGGCGATAAATTGTTCTACCTATACTAAAGTCTTACGAAAATCTGTAAGTAGGTACCGTGAAACCGTACAACTTTGCCCGCTTTTAGCGGTTTTTTGCATTTTTTCGAGTCAATTAGTCCATATTGTACAACTTTATCTGGAACACTCACAAATTTACATACTCTTCTTTGGGTAGATGAGAACACTACATTAAAAATGAGTTTCCTTGCTGTAGAAAACGGGCCTCAAACAGGCGGGCCAAAATATTGAAAAAAATTTGAGATTGCCCACATTTGTTTACATTATCTTATCTTTGGGATTATCAACGTTATGGTCATGATTCTTAAAGTCTAATAATCTAGAATAGACATAGCAACGTTGTATCGTATTAATAGACCTTTAAGTGTTATATTTTACGGCCAAATTCGTGTGGGCAAAGTCGTAAACAAAAAATTGACATCCTTCATGCATCCTTCATACAAAATCCTGGATACGCTAGGGTTGTCAAATTTTTACTAATAGCTTTTATCCGACTACGACGATCAAACAAGGTGTAGTATGATATTAATATTATAATTTGCTCTTAACTGTAAATTAAATTGTGCCTGGATTAAGGTATGTTGCTTAATAAAACCAATTTTACATAATACAACAAATTTAATGCAATGCAATGCGTAGTTACAAACGTTACCTACTAAAGAAAAACTAGATTTAAAAAAAAATTAGGATTCAATAATGTACACTTTATAGACCACATTCATTGTTGTCTGAAATAAACGGATTATATTTTATATGATGATAATGATGATGATTTTATTTTATATATCATACTAGTGACAGCCCTAAGAGTAAAATTGTGCTGGGCAAAGCTGTAAAAAGTAATACGTAAAACGTTCATGACATTGCCCACTACCATAATTACGAAATTAACAGAGATAAGGAGTTGTGATTCTGTCTACGTCGTTTTTAAACTGTATATTAGTTACAGTTGAAATTACATAGCTGTAGGACTTTCCTGGCTTGAAATTCACTTAAAGTTTTTTCGACCTGATTGGCCCGCCGAAAAACATACCCGCACTCCGAGCCGGCTCACGCGTGACTGACGATAGATACGCGTCAACCGATAGGTCAGTGTTGTCAGCAATAAGATTAGCTATAAGCCACATATTAGAAATAAAGTGTATTTGTGACCATTTTTGGTAGATTTCGCTTCTACTGAAATGTGACGCGGTGGGCAAAGCTATATGAAAAGGCAAAGTTGTACGGTTTCACGGTAGGTATAAATTGTTCGTCGAATATAAAATTGCGAGCACTGCACGCACTTGATACAACGTTTCGGTTGCTTGAAAGGTTGAAAAATCGAAGAAATGTTTAGCTCGGTAAATGTCCTTTCACGCACACTGTATACTTTCACCTGTAAAGGTATCTCCGCACTGCAGAGTAAATCCGTTAGCTGGAACTAGGAAGGTCGACGTAAAGATGAGCACTGCAAATCAGCCTGTTTTTTGTTTATTTAAACCTGCACAGCAGAATTATTAACTAGGCTCGCCTGACTTCGTTCCTGGACGGCGGGTATTAGGATGGGTGCACTGCACACCAAATGGATCACACTGTGATCCGACGGAAGCTGCAACAGCCCCCGTTGAAAAATTGCACTGGATCGCAACACGGTTGACGAACCTTCACGCACTGCGTATATGCCACTAAAATATGGCTTAAAATTAAACGCTCGAGTTGTACAGTCACGGGCGTCGACAATATGTCGACCGCGAATTTCACTGAGATCACTTGCACCGCGTTAATTCACTGAATTAAAAACCGCGTAGCACAACAAAAGTTCTTTAGCTCGAAGGACCAATGAAGGGCGCAGGTCTTGGTTAAAGGAAACGCCGATCATACAAATAGAAAAGACTGTATTTCCACTTCCAATCTCTAGTACAATAATATTTTAATGCTTTTGCGTGGGCGGTCACCGTACAACTGCTTTATACATACAAAACCTCTATCTACCTACATTATGTTTGATATGAACTCATACAATCTATGTACGGTATCGTACAGACTACACAAGTAGTATATGACATCAAAATGTTCGATAATTGCGTAAACAGCATCGTAAGTGCTTCCTTGCAACTAGAATGAATTGACGTAATTTTCATTGATCGTGTTGTTTCATGTTGTTTGTATCTGAGGTGCATTCTATCTTGTTCACACGCTAACAGATGTGTATGTAGTTGTTTGTGTACGGTCCGAGGCTCACGGGAAATAGCGAAATTCGACCCTATTGTGTAGCGCGTAACGATCGGTTTGGTTCAAATGTCGGAGATGTCTGAGATGTAGCTAAAAACCGCAATGTCGCTTATGTTGCAGAAAAAGCCGATGTTTGAGATGTTGCAGGCTTGACGAGTATAAATAGAACGGCTCTTCAGGGAATCGGGATTAGTTGTTTTCGGAATTTCTTCAAGCGAGGTCTTGCTGTTGTAAGCGATATCGGTTCGCAGTTTATTTTACTTTGACAAAGTTTAATTATTTAACTTAGTTTAATTGTTTAATTGTTTATTGTGCCTCGCAATCAGCGTTCGTGAACCAATTACCATACCAACCTCACCAATATCCTTGATCCTTCCCTATTCCGATTTCTCTGTGGCCAGGACACCTTTAGCCGTCAGTATCATGATCGGTACCCAGAGTCCGGGGTATCGGCAGAGAAATTACCTCCATCATCGTCATTGTCATGACGTATGATTATTGGCCATGAATTCTGATTGTGTGTTCTAAATCTGTCACGCTTGAAGTAGGGACTTTACGGGACGAGGTTCCCGGCCCCAAGGCAACCTGGCGGTGTTAACAAAGCTTGGGGTTTAACGTCTTTCGGGACGGAGTCAGGCGTTGGGGATCGACCTGGCGCTCGTCTGCCGTATGGCAGTCGGGAAACTTCCCCCTAGCGTTATCAGGCTCTGTGTATCTGCTGGTCAGTGCATAGGACTGGTGGCGTTGGTCTCTATATCTATATATTTATTTATTCGCACAACTATCTCTCCGCCCTACTCCATTCGCAACCTGGTTTCGGCCAGCGGATGGGGTTATTACACATGGCGTAGGAAATAGGGTTAGGTACACACCGAGGATGCCACCTCATCCCCCTAGTTAGTTCAGCTTAGTCACACTACACACCACGCAATTAATGTAAATGTGAGGTAACCATCACCTCTAGTGTGAGATATACAAATGTAGCTTAGGTTTCTAATTAGACATGGATAGGGTTCATAGGTTATTAGGGTGTACTAATTTCAGAGTTCCTGATTTACGCAGCTGTCACGGAGGAAATACTGAGTGAGTGATTTCTTTTGTTTTGTGTTACTTTGTTTGTGATATGTGAGCTTAGGCTGATATTATGCAGTGTTACTTATTCATTATGTCTGTATTCAGCGGTCATATGAATTACTTACTTTTGAGTCATTTACTTTCACTAATTGTTGAATTTGCCTTGGCTGGATTGTTTTGAGGGTAGATTAATCAAAACCTCATTTGAAACCAATTTTACGTCGTCAAGACTCGCATGTAGTTGTTTTACCAAGATCGGGAAGCACTACAAATGCATTGAGAGTCATCAACACCATCATCATCTAAATTATGATCAATTAATAGTGGAAATGGAATCTGCTATCATCATCACATGATTGATTTACCTTGTGAAACTATTCTTTGCGATCGCAAAGTTACTACAATAACAGTTGTTTCTTCGTGAAAGAGTGGCGGAGTCGGGAAGGAAAAAGACTTCTGATTTCAGTGGTGGCTTTATTGAAGTGTGTTTTTGATACAATAAGAACTTGCTTATATTAACTAGAATAACGCCATCTGTCGCATAGATCTAAAACTAACTCGGCAGACGGCTAGCAACATGATATAATTATACTAAGTAATTAGTGTCCTTAATGAGGTGGAAGTTAAAGCTATGTACAATAGATGGCGCTGTCGTAGACATGCTCCCACCTCAAAGGTGAAATGGCAATAAAATAAATTAAAAAACAACAATGTCTCATTTATTACCATTCAGGTTGATACCATAGAAATCTATTGAATAGGAGAAAAAATTAAGTATTAAGTACTAAGAAGTATAGGTAGGTTCAGAGGTTTCTAAATAGTTTCTATGGTACCAATAATATACTACCTTTCATTAAAAAACTCAAATTGAAAATGGTTTATTAAACTTTGCACACGATAAATGATAGGTATACATTTTAATGCATATTCAAAAAATAATTAAATTAAGTAGATACTTAATTTAAGTTAGTAGGTACATAGAGAAAAAGGTAGCTAGATATAAGGTGAAATTCCTATGTAAAGTTTTTATACATTACAAACTTATCCTTAAACTTAGGTATTGTTATTAAAGTTAGTTAGTATAGGTATATAGCAAATAGTAGGTAACTCGATATAATTAGCAAGCTATTATACATGACAATACTTATTGCTATTTTAAATTAGTCGCTAGGTATGTAGTAAATAGCGGGTAACAGATGCAATTCGCAAGACAACATAATTACGTATTGAAAAGGTACGATTGAACGGATTCTACAATAAAATTATTAAATAATTACGTTATTCGGTAGCGGGCAAATATTATTGAACGCGCGTTTGATGACGCCCTTTGCCGTGTCGATTTCGGCGACCCTCGTGACGCCGTCTCGTCCCGGGCAGCACTCGACGACGCGTCCCAGTGGCCATTGACTGACTGGCAGCCGCTCGTCCTTCACCAGCACCATGCTGCCGACGCAGAGTCCTCGGCCCGAAGAGCTTCTCCATTTAGTCCTCTGCTGCAACAGTCCTATGTAGTCCCTGGACCACCGGCGCCAGAAATCCTGTTGAAGCTGCTGCAGCTGTTGGTAGAGAGTCAGGTGATTGGTTGGAACATCATTGTAATCGTAGTCGGGTATCGAAATAGGCGTTCGTCCTATCAAAAAGTGGGCTGGCGTTAGGACAAGAATTTCGTCATTATTTGAATTTGGGATCGGGCACAAGGGACGCGAATTTAAAATTCCTTCAACTTGGACTAGTATAGTACTAAATTCTTCATAGGTTAGTAACGCTTTACCTAGCACTCGTTTCAAATGGTATTTACAACTCTTAATAGCGGATTCATGCAATGAACCCATATGTGGTGTGTATGCTGGCAAAAACTTCCAGTTCATACCCTCAGCTGCACAAGAAGTTGACAGTTCATTAGAGTTTTCATCTAAAAATTTGTAAAGTTCGGTTAGTTCATTACAGGCCCCATGAAATGTCGTACTATTGTCACTTAACATTTCCTTCGGCCTTCCTCGTCGAGATATAAATCGTTTTAAAGTCGAGAGAAACGCTGACGTCTGCAGACCCGTAACCAACTCGATGTGAACTGCCTTGGTGGTCATACAAATTGTAGTATTCAGGCGCTGCGGCCATTCTGCTCCGGGCTGCGGTCGAGTGCAGAGGTGCCGTGCGTCAGTCTACTAGACCTCCAATACCGATACAAGTGTGTATTATTTATAACATAAAAGCCTTCTACAAGTGGCGACAGAGGAAAACGTAAGTAGAAAATCACTATCCACTAATTTTTGATGGAAAGGAAGGCAAGGGTAGATAATAAAAACTTCAAAAATATCCGTTTGTCAAATAGCGAGAAATCGTTTTTGTTAAAGTAGGGTGAACAGTTAATGCTATGCAGTGGAATTCAATGTTCACAGAAGTGCAGTGTAAACAATCATGTTAAAACGTACGATTAAAATCACCTACCTAGCAATTTATGCAATGATACAAGACGGTGTTTGTTTTATGTTATCTGATAGTAATTAACTAGTTTGTTTATAATATTTAAAACTTTATATTAAACCACTATATTACCATTAAATCATATTAAATCAATGCGTACCTAGGCGGGACGTAAGTTTTGATGTGCTAACTTAATTATATGTCATTGAAATACGGCGATTAACTAATTAAGTGTGCCGTTAATTTGTTGTTGTATGAACAAATAAGTACATAATAAATGAATATCTATGAAAGTAAGAAATGACTCACCCGCGTTACAATTATTTGATGGTCACATTATTGCTTCTAACATTGTGTTTAATCACCAATTTATTTAAATAATTATATCAATATATACACGTAGGTACCTACCTAACCTATTGGTGCGAGTGGGTAAATACTTACCCACTTAGCTACTCTTTTTATTTATAGACATTTATCGACAAGTGATTTTATACAGTAGGTAGTATTCTTGTTTTAAAGAATAATTGGATCGGAAATAAGTTTACAAGACAGCCATAGTTAAAAGCATATGAGGGCCTAGGACCTTTTACGTATTGAAAACTATTACTATAGTATAATTAACTTTTATTTTGTTCGGAAGTAAACATGTACGTGCATTCGGTTGTGAACATTGTATTACCAATATCTGTCCATCCATAATAAGGCCGGTTCAATAAGGGGGCCGAAACACAAACTGAGATATAATTAAACGCAAAACAAAATACTAATACTAGGCTTGTACCTATGTTAAGTACGATTGCTACTATTCAGAGTCAGGCAAAAACTCACTGTTTTACAATAAACAGCTTGACTACATGGAAACACAAGGGCCATGCACAACACGCCGTTTTGTGAATAGCTAGGCCACAGGTAAATAATTGATAACTAGGGCCATGCAAAACCCACTGTCTTTTAGTGAACAGCAAGGCCACCGGAAAAAAAAAAAAAAAAAAAAGAAAAAAAAAAAAAAAAAAAAAAAAAAAAAAAAAAAAAAAAAAAAAAAAAAAAAAAAAAGGGCCCTGCATAACCCACTGTCTTTACAGTGAACAGCTAGGCCACTGGTAATGTAATAATAGGTAATGTATTTACAGGTCGCCCTAATGGCTCAAAATCAAGGCCTGGCGAGCCTAGAAAGCTTCAACTGTGAAGGTGAACCAACTTCCATTGGAACACGATGGGAACGGTGGAAACGGGGTTTGGAAACATATCTTTTAGCGCTTAATATCACCGACCCCATAAGAAAGAGAGCAACATTATTACATGTTGGAGGATTAACTCTGCAGGATGTATACCATAATATCCCAGGCGCAAATGTGGAACCTACCGAGAATGTTGATGTGTTTGAAACCGCCATAACGAAGTTAGACGATTTTTTCCTCCCTAAACAAAGCAAAATATACGAGCGTCACGTCTTCCGGCTTATAAAGCAAGAAGAAAATGAACGTTTCGAAGCCTTTCTACTACGGCTTCGCACTCAGGCTGAGAAATGTAAATTTGCTGATAAAGAGGAGAGCCTTGTAGGCCAAATCACCGAAAAATGTCGCTCTTCAGATCTCAAGAAGAAAATATTAGCGATTGGTGATGAGGTCACATTAGATAGAATCATCACCTTAGCGAATTCATTGGAAGTCGTGGGTAGGCAGTTAGAAGTGTTAGAAGGGAAGTCAAATGAATACAAAGATAAAACAGAAGTCAACAAAATCTTCAGTTCAAAAAAATTGCAAGTACGGGCTCCACAAAAATCCATGTGTTTTAGGTGTGGTAGTAACACGCATTATTCAAATGACAAATCATGCCCAGCTTCATCAAAAAAATGTTTGAAATGCGGGTTTTTTGGCCATTATCAAAACTATTGTAGGACTACTCAGAAAAGACGGCTTATGGGCACAAAATCAAATATCAAAGCTAAGAAGCCCAGGGAAGATAACCAGTCGAAGAAAGAGGAAGTAGATTACATTTTTCACATTGATGACGACTCCACTGTTGACTGTCAAGTAGGTGGCGTAGAAATTAAGATGTTGATCGATTCCGGAAGCAAGTGCAATGTTATTGACGACAAAACATGGCGTTATTTAAAAGAGCAAAAAGTGCGGGTTATTCGACAAACCAAAAACCCAGACAAAGTGCTTTACTCTTATGGAAGCAAACAACCCTTACACATAATAGGCTCATTTGAAGCCATCATACAGGTGAATGGAAAGGAGCAAATTGCTACGTTCTACGTGATTAATAACGGTACTCGAAATTTACTGGGTAAAAGCACTGCAATAGAATTGGGAGTTCTTCAGATTGGTCTGCAGGTTAATAGCGTTGACAACAAACTGCCCTTTCCAAAATTTAAGGATGTCACGATACAAATACCCATTGACAAAAGCGTCAAACCCGTAATTCAACCTTATCGGCGCATCCCGATACCACTGGAACAAAAGGTAAATGCAAAATTGGAAGAATTAAAGGCAGCTGACATTATTGAAGAAGTGCAGGGACCGTCGCACTGGGTCTCACCTATGGTACCTGTACTCAAAGAAAATGGCGAGGTACGTATTTGTTTGGATATGAGGCAGGCTAATCAAGCTATCGTTAGGGAAAATCATCCTCTTCCAACAATGGACCAGCTTTTACCACATTTTAGACATGCAAAGGTTTTCTCTAAATTAGACATAAAGAATGCTTTCCATCAGGTCGAAATTGATGCTGACTGTAGATATATTACAACGTTTAGTACAAGTAAAGGGCTCTTT
This sequence comes from Pandemis corylana, assembly GCA_949127965.1. Classification (NCBI taxonomy): domain Eukaryota; kingdom Metazoa; phylum Arthropoda; class Insecta; order Lepidoptera; family Tortricidae; genus Pandemis; species Pandemis corylana. The sequence goes on along the minus strand of OX421856.1, from coordinate 15,726,719 downwards.
AGGTATAAAAGGTTATTATTTGGCGTATCGTGCGCACCTGAAATGTTCCAAAAAATAGTAGAGAAAATGCTACTTGGCTGTGAAGGAACAGCAAACTTTATTGACGATATAATTGTCTACGGGCTTACTGAACAAGAGCATGACCAGAGACTCAATAAAGTCCTTTCAGTATTAAAAGAAAATCATGTCCTACTAAACGAATCCAAATGCATATACAAAACGAATCAAATTGAATTCTTGGGTCATGAACTTTCAGAAAAAGGTGTTAAGCCACTAGACAAATATGTCAAAACTATACAGTCTAGCCGAAAACCTTCTACGATTGACGAAATCCAGAGTTTTTTAGGTTTAGTGAATTTCGTGGGCAAGTGGATTCCAAATTTAGCCACGTTGACCGATCCGTTGAGGAAATTGTTACGGTTAGGGCTGAGTAAGACTTCAAACGTCAATGAATATTGGACTCGTCAACAAGATGAAGCGTTTAAGAAGTTAAAAGAATCTTTGTCCAATATCCAGACTTTGGGGTATTACAACCCAGCAGATAAAACGCAGGTCATCGCGGACGCTTCCCCAGTGGGACTCGGTGCGTGCCTGGTACAGATCGATCAACATGGTCCTAGGGTGATAGCTTACGGTAATAAAAGTCTCACTAACTGCGAGAAACGTTATTGTCAAACGGAGAAGGAGGCTTTAGCGTTAGTGTGGGCCGTGGAGCATTTTCGGGTTTATCTTTTCGGAAAGGAATTCCACCTTATAAGTGATCATAAACCGTTAGAGATTATCTTCGGACCGAAATCTAAGCCTTGTGCAAGGATTGAAAGGTGGGTCCTGAGATTACAAGCGTATAAATATAAGATAATTTATCGGCCGGGTAAGTCAAATATAGCGGATTCACTCTCGAGGTTATGTTCTTCTGAGTCACCAAAGCCTTTTGATAATGAGAACTACATTAATCAAATTATAGAACACAGCAGACCAGTTGCGGTCTCTAAAAGTGAGATAGAAGCTGCATCCGCTGTTGACGATGAATTAATTAAGGTCAAGCGAGGAGTTTGCAACAACGAATGGGACGAGTCAGTTCAAAATTACAAAATTTTTCAGCAAGAAATATGTTTTGATGACGATATTGCTTTACGTGGAAGCAAACTGATCATTCCAAGAGCATTGCGTCAAAGGGTCCTTGAGGCAGCCCACGAGGGGCATCCAGGTATAGCAGCGATGAAAGCACGCCTTAGAACAAAAGTTTGGTGGCCGCGAATAGATAAAGATGCAGAAAACAGAGTAAAATCTTGCCGCGGTTGCACTCTCGTGTCTGCCCCAAACCCCCCTCAACCTATGAAACGTCGCGAACTCCCCGCTGAACCTTGGGTAGATGTAGCAATCGATTTTTTAGGGCCTCTACCAAGCAATGATTATTTGCTCATTATAGTAGATTACTACAGTAGGTACAAGGAGATAAAAATAATGCGCAGTATAACATCTGTTGAAACCATAAAGGCATTGAATGAGATATTCTCCCGACTAGGCTATCCCTCATCATTAACTTGTGACAATGGGAATCAGTTTACTAGCGATCGGTTCAAAAATTATTGTCATGAATGTGGGATTACAATTTTAAATACCATTCCCTATTGGCCACAAATGAATGGTGAGGTTGAGCGTCAAAATAGAGACGTACTCAAAAGACTTAAAATAAGTCAACTAGAAAAAAACGATTGGAAAGAGGATTTATTACAATACCTTATCATGTACAATAGTACTCCACACTCTGTCACAGGCAGGTCACCCTCGGAGCTGTTCTACAAGAGACAATTCAGAGACAAAATACCAAATTCTACCACGGCTAGAAATAGTTTATTCGATGAGGAAGTAAGAGATAGAGATAAAGAGAAAAAGGAAAAAGGAAAGGAATACGGTGACAGAAAAAGGAAAGCAACGGAAAGTGATATTGAAGTGGGAGAAAAAGTATTCGTAAAAAATTTAGTAAAAGATAATAAGTTGACATCCAATTTCAATCCCACCGAACATACTGTGACTAGAATTAATGGAAGTGATGTCCAGGTTAGGAATGATGAAACTGGTAAAGAATATAGACGAAATATGGTACATTTAAAAAAGATAAACGGTTCGTGGACAGTTGTGAATGAAAATTGCGATGATTTAATGAGTAACGAAAATCAACACGTTAATGATTAACCCGATAATAATTATTGTTTCATTAGAAAATTGGTTTAGTTACTGTTACATTTGTTGATTGAAAATCACTTATTATAATTAATCACTGTTACATTTGTAGATTAAAAAATCATTTAATAAAATAGGGATGTAGTATTCAGGCGCTGCGGCCATTCTGCTCCGGGCTGCGGTCGAGTGCAGAGGTGCCGTGCGTCAGTCTACTAGACCTCCAATACCGATACAAGTGTGTATTATTTATAACATAAAAGCCTTCTACACAAATGAAAAGAGCAATATAACATTTATTCGTCTTGTAACCACGTCCTCTCCTGTCCCTTATTGTGAAAGGTCCCGCGTAATCAACACCCGTAGTAAGGAAAGGGGGTGCCGGAGTTACCCTAATCGTTGGTAAGTTACCCATAATGGGAATTTGTGTCTTCGGGTTGGCCCTGAAGCACGTCACACATTTTTGAAAGATTTTATTAGCTAGGCCCTTACCATGTATTGGCCAGAACCGCTCCCGAATCGATGACAGCAACAGCTGAGGTCCAGCGTGTAGCAGTCTGATATGCTCGTTTTGCATAATGAGCAGAGTTAGCCTGTGATTGTGTGGTAAAATGATAGGATGTTTTTTGTTGTGATCGAAGTGAGACAAACCCAAGCGGCCTCCCACTCTTATCAGTGACTCATGCATGAAAGGGTTTAAACTCAATAAGTTAGAAGACTTAGGAAGATGTTTATTATTTTTAAGTAATTGATATTCGGTTGGGTATGACTCGATCTGTGAAAATTTTATTAAATTGTTCAATGTTTCATTCATTTCGTTGACCGACAATGGTCCGTGTAATTTATTACTTCGATTCCTACAGTTATGTATAAATCTATAAACAAACGCTACGCAATTGGTTAGCTTTGATAAACTGGACCACCTTTCTAGTAGGTTTGCTAAAAATTCGCTAGGTTCAACACTGACATTCGTGCAAACATTACAATGTGTGTCAATTAACTCGTTATTCGGTAAAGTTTGTATTACAGAGCGTGAGTGAGATGGCCACTCGTTAACCGGTTTGCTCAGCCACGAGGGACCCTCCCACCAGAGGGCGCTGGCCGCCAGTTTGTCTGCTGGCAGCCCCCTTGACAACAAGTCAGCTGGGTTTTCTTTAGTCGAAATCCAACGCCAGTCCCCTGTATCGGTTAGAGATTGTATTTCAGTTACTCGGTTTTTTACGAAACAATTTAGTTTGGTAGGCTGTTGTGATTTTATCCAAGCCAGTACTACCATTGAATCGCACCAAAAAATTGTTTGTTCGAATCGGCATTTTAAGGCGTTGTTTACTTTATTAAATAATGTTGTTAGTAAACACGCGCCGCGTAGTTCAAGCCTTGGTATAGTTTCCTTTCGCGCTACTCTCGTCTTAGCGCATAACAACCGAGTTATGATTTTGCCGTACTTATCTATAGTGCGCAAATAGATCGCCGCTCCGTAGGCATTTAGCGAACTGTCGGAGAAGCCGTGCAGTTGTAGGGTGACGTAATTGTTTACGAGTGCATGCCTGGGTAATTCTAACGAACTTAGCGTAAACAAATTTTCGTAGTATGAAGTCCACTCGTTCGATAATTCGATCGGAAGTGCTTCGTCCCAGTCGGCTTTAATTTTCCATAACCGTTGGATGAAACATTTAGCAAAAATTATAACAGGTCCCAATAAACCCAGTGGATCAAAAATGGCGGACGCTAAAGATAAAACCTTTCGTTTCGTTAAGGTTTTTGGTAACGGTTCAATTTTAAGTGCGTACATTAATTTATCACTAGAGCTGCACCAGGCCAGTCCTAGCACCTTATGTGTATCGTTTCCAAAAGTAGTTGGTGTGTTCGTTTGAGAGTTTGTAGAATTACTCGCGATTTTTTGTATTAATGGGGAGTTAGACTTCCATTTTCGTAGGTTAAATTTAGCTTTACGTAAAATTCGGTCGATGCTAACAGCTGTTTCTGCTACCTGCCGCTCGTCATCGCCTCCGTGGAGTAGGTCATCCATATAAAAACTGTGGACTATTGCATCTGATGCGTCTGGGAACCGGTTTTTGCTCTCATATGATAACTGCATTAAACACCGCGTAGCAATATAGGGTGCGCATTTTAAGCCGAAGCTTAGTGTGGTTAATGCGTAAGTACGTAAAGGTTCGGTAGGACTTTCTCGCCATAAAATACATTGTAGTTTTTGTTGGTTAGGGTTTATGTATATCATTCTATACATTCGTTCGATATCGGCATTTACGACAAATCTATTTTTTCTAAATCTTAATAATATGTCGAATAAATCATCTTGATTAATTGTACCCTTATGTTGAATATCGTTTAATGATTTTCCTGAACTAGTTTGACACGACGCGTCCATTACTACTCGCAAAGGGGTTGTGGTTTTGTTTAGGTTAATGACGGCATGATGGGGTATAAAATTGCAAGACTCTGTGTCTTTGCGTTCAATCATGTGTCCCGTGGCTATAAAATCTCTCATAAAATTTACATACTTTTCCTTGTATTGTGGGTCTCGGGCAAATTTTGATTCTAATGATTTAAAACGTTTATACGCAATTGCCCGCGATGGACCTAAGGCTGTGATTTGCTCCTTTAAAGGAATGGTCACCACAAAATTTCCATCAGAATTTCGTGTGTGTTCATGGAATACTTTCTCACACTGTAAAATATCATCATATAGAAATTCTTCCCTCGAGTGACATTCCTCTGCGTTCCAGAATTGCTTTAATTCGTTGTTAGTTTTGTTTCGTATGAAGTTACATCGCACACCCTGCGATAGTGTGCGAGTATTAAACGCGCCCGTAACGACCCAGCCTAGCCGCGTTCTTTGAAGCATCGGCAGGCCGTCGCCTAATCGGTGTTGACCGATGCATAAAAATTGGTAAAACTGTTCAGCCCCTATGATCATGTCAATTTCACCACCTTGGTAAAATGTTTCGTCTGCTAATAGAAATCGTTGCGGTATATAAAAATGTCGGATGTTCGCGGTATAAGTGGGTAGTTTGCATATGTTAGGTACAATGAAGCAAGATAAGCTCGTCGAAAATGAGTCGTCGCGAGATTGAAGGGTTAATTTGCATAACTGATTTATTTTAGTTACATTCTCGTTAAATCCTAGAACTTCCATATTTATTTTTTGAATTGGCAATTTTAATTTTTGATATGCTTTTTCGGTTATAAAATTCGATTGGGAACCGGAGTCAAGTAAAACCTTAAATATATGTAATCGGTTGTTAATGTCGGATATTTTTACTTGCGCGGTTGATAAAATTATTTGTTTGGTTTGGTTGTCGTAGTCGTCGAATTGACTTAATATCGTATTTGATCCTCGTTGATTGGTTAGTAAATTAACTGACTGTGGTTCTACAGTAGGTATGTTAGTCGGTTGGTAATTTTGAAAAGTTAACGGTTTCGGTTCTAGATTGGGAAAATTTGTTTCAGAATGATTAATATGCAGGAGAGTATGGTGCTTACCCTTGCAAGTCTTGCAGTTACTTGCACGGCAGTTTGGTAAAATATGATTCGTGCCTAAGCAGTTCAAACAGATGCCTAATCTTTTGACTACACGAATGCGTGACGGTGCACTCAAGGCCAAAAACCTAGGACATTGGTTAATGTAGTGTCTCTCCTTACAGTTGGGACATTGATTACGGTTGGTATTAAAGGTATTATGTTTAGGTATTACCTTATTAGCCGGGGTTGGAGAGGAAGTGGTTACCAGTGCCTTGCGCGACGCGCCGGCGCGGTGCTCGAGTTGATCGGGAGTTGCGTGACTCAGCGCTTCCTGAAGATCCGCCTGACACCGGAGATATGACTTGAATTCCTGTAATGTAGGTAGTTCACGTGAGTTCATTTTTTCTTCCCATCGTCGCTGCAGTGGTTTTTCGAGTTTAGAGGCGAGGAAGAATATGACTAGCAAATCCCAACCCTCGGTAGAAATGTTTATTGATCTGAGGGTTCGTAGATGTTTCGAAATGTTATCGGACAACGTTCGTAGGGCCGTTGCCGTATTTGATACAGTTTCGATATTAAACAGAGCTCTCAAATGATTGTAAACGAGTACTCTAGGGTTGTTAAATCGTTCACATAGCAATTGCCATGCTATAGAATGACTTTCTTCGGCATACTCTAATGAACTGATCACTTCCAGTGCATTGTCGGTTAAACAACTTTTTAAGTATTTAAATTTTTGTATCGGTTTTAAATTAGTTTGATTTATAAGCGCATCAAAAGTGTCTCTAAATTCGATCCAATTCGTGATAACACCGTTAAATGAGGGTAGGGAGATGTCTGGGTATTTAATTGACTCACAAGTGGGCTGCGCTGGCTCGCGAGCCTGGCCGTCCGTGGCAGGGGGCTGGGTTGCGCTACCAGCACCGCTTCGCTTCAAGTATGCCTTGCTTAACGACACTGACTGGAAATAAGTATTTTCAAACATCTCCCTCTCGACCAACTGTTCGTCGACCTCGGTACTAAGGGTCTCGATTTGATCCTGTATAGTTTCGAATTCCTTAAAAACCCCAGTTATTCTATCAGCTCTCAGTTCTAGATCGATTAATTGTTCAGCAGTGAAAGGACCTTGGCCCAGTTTCGATAGAAACTTCTTGAACAAAGTTACCTTCCTTTTAACTACCCCTCTTTTATTTATTAATTCGCTAAGCCTAATGCTTTCTACAATTGTGACCTCGGATTCACTGTCTGACATTGTTTAATATATTAGTTAAGCACACAGGTTCAAGAAAAGGTTAAGTTGAAGGACTTTAAATGCAAAAAAAATGCCCAATAAAAAATGAATAGCCAGCCACTTACTTGATACTCGGTTGATACCTATCGATAGCCCTTGACGTTGTCACTCTCTTCTTTTCCAGTGTTCGTTGTCCCTAGTTTTCTTCGTTTCCTGTTTTTTTTTTGTTTTCGTTCGTTAATTTGATTTTGTAGGTAGATGTAGTTTTATCCGCCCTGACCTTGGGTTCGATCTTCGCTTTCTTCTTCTTGTCTTCGGTTAATCGGTACAATTTCTTACTTTCTTGCTGTAAGTAATTTCCAAAAAAATCCTCCTTTCTCCTGCCAAACCGCTGCGTAACGTCCTACGTCGATGATTGTACGCCGCGCCCTTCGTTCTCACCGCTGTTGCTCGGGTATCGCCTCGCTCGCCTCGCTTCGCCTGGCCTTAATTCTTGCGTATTCGATTCAAGAGTTTCTTCTTGCTCGGGGTCACCAATGTTTCTTCGTGAAAGAGTGGCGGAGTCGGGAAGGAAAAAGACTTCTGATTTCAGTGGTGGCTTTATTGAAGTGTGTTTTTGATACAATAAGAACTTGCTTATATTAACTAGAATAACGCCATCTGTCGCATAGATCTAAAACTAACTCGGCAGACGGCTAGCAACATGATATAATTATACTAAGTAATTAGTGTCCTTAATGAGGTGGAAGTTAAAGCTATGTACAATAGATGGCGCTGTCGTAGACAACAGTGTACATGTTATTTATTAGACTTGTAAATTGAAGTCTTTATTAAAGTGAGTAATTTCATATCACTATTGAACCATGGACGGGGAGACCATACCTCATCCGGTAGCGCATTGGTTTGGCTAGTTGCCTATGTCGAAGTACAGTATGAAGTCATACAGTAGTGAAATAATACTACTCGAAATCAAACTTAGACTTGCTGTTCTCTATTGAAGGGAACCCAAACTCATGCCTATTAAGGTCTACTGTGACGGTCGGGGATAAGGGGGGGAAATAAATAATATATCACATATCTTTTATAACTGTGTTTATAGCGTGCACTTCTATTCTCCACTGACAATCTGATTTTGTGTACATACTTACTTCCTAACAGCGGATTTCCTTAAGTTGATCACAAGTTGATCAGTATTTCAGCATAATGTCTAATAGACTAATTTACAGGTTATTTACATTCTGTTAGATCCATGAAAGCACTTTTTATCTTAAAGTATAATTATCATAAATGCAAGCGCGTGTGTAGTAAAGTATTTTGTGTTTACATTCCATAGTTCCCCATGAAACTTTAATCATAACGTGTTTCCTTGCTACGCTATTAGCCATCGACTTACTTACTTTACCGTATAATACTATTATGACGAGCTTCATAATTTATTAATTAATGTTCGACTTATTTCCATACTTGCCCAAATGATCACCTAACTATTATACTCTTACTTCATTAACTCTGCATACACTTTCTTCCAATCAGATAACTTAATCGTCATTTCCTTTAGTCATCGTAAATTAAAATCCTTTAAGTAATGTGTTGCTAGCCGTCGCGTATATATGATAGTTTTAATTTGTAGGTAGATCAATCTTTACTCGTCACTAAACGTTCCCAGGGTTACGTAGGATGCGGACACAACGAAGGGTATTTAATTTAAGTACTAGACGATGCACACACTAGACGATCACATGGCCATATCTTCAATAAATCACGTATCACGATCAGTATAGGTTTGTTAGGCTTTCACGACATATATATTTTATTAGTAGGCGGTTTTATTTACCTCATATAGTAAGTACGCGTTGGATTGAGCTATGTGTAACTTAGGTACGTTAGGCGCATTATTAGGCGTTATTAGAATTATTTAGGAATAAAATTAAATTTCAGTTTTTTTAAATACACATATTTTTAATATTTAAGAAATTTTAGAGTAGGGGGGGGGGGATGTTTTGTTACAATACATACATAAATCACGTCATTATCCCTTACGGGGTAGACAGAGCTCAAGGTAACAAGACCTAAAGGCCACGTTTAGCATGATTGTGGGCGTCTAAACTAACCACTACAAATACTCCAGAATATCGAAAAATTGAACACGTATTAAAATTCGCATTATTCTAGAGCAATGACCGTATTCTTCAGTTTTTATGAGTATTTGTGCCCACCATCAGCTTCGCCTTCCTTCAAAGAAAATTATGCAAACAATAACTCGGAGAATATTCGCAGTACAAAACAACAGGTAATTTACAATTCATTGCCTAGAAAATTTGCATGCAGTCGTTCAGCTTACAACGTCTTAACTTGCAGTGTACCCCGCAACAAGCTCGAATATCCCGAGACATGGCTGGGCCGTTTATCCCTTGCCGTCGTTTTTATTTACGGCCCGCTTAGGCGTCCGCGGAGGTCCCCGAATTAATGTCCCCTGCCCTGAATAATTACCCGTTTTTTCCCTCGAGACGGTCTGATATTCAGACGGGATAAACTATGAGATGGCGTTGCTTAATTTGTGATGGTGAATGGTAGGTAATTATAGAAAATAGTCCGCTCGCGGCAAACATGTCTTTTAAATAGGTACTTAGTATCCTACACAAATACATACATATATCACGTCTTTATCCCTTACGTAGACAGAGCCTAAGGTAACAAAACCTTAAGGCCACGTTTAGCATGATTAAGGGCGTATTGGTGGAAAGGAAAATCAAATTCAAAAACTTAGTATCCTAATTACGCCAACTTATAACTCGCGTATAAAAGTCGACTAGTTCGTAGTCCTTCCTCTTGGAGTATCCTTTGGTACCTTTTTTTAGTATCCTTTGAAAAACAAACAAGTTATTGAAGATAGGAGGCGTCGTGGGACACAGCTAGTCATTCATAAATAGGTTTACCACAGGATGCATGTAGCATGTGTGTTTAAAAAACTTATGTACCTATTTTGTTATTTTCAAAATATTGCATAATTTGCTATCTGTATATATATTTATATATTTTGATTTGGTTATTTAATCCTGATACCGACTATGTCAGTTCTGAAATACATAAATCACGTCTTTATCCCCTACGGGGTAGACAACATCCTAAGACAGCAAGACCTAAAGCCACGTTTAGAATAATTTTGAACATATAGGTGGAAAGGGGAATCAAAATAGTGATGGGTTGCTACCCGCATCGCCTATAACATGATTCCTAATATTTTCGCCCATTCCCTCGTTGGGCTTTTACCATCTGCGCGGGAAAAGAATCAACTGGTAGGTACATTCTATGTTTTTTCTTTGCTCCCAACCAGCATAGTAGTAATTCAAGTATAAATAATTCACAAAAGGACAGGCACTCACAATCTTCGCCAGTTGATTTGAGCGCAAAGGCAAGTGAACAAAAATAAACTAAGAGTAATCGAACCCATAATAAACAATTTACAAACTTCTTACCTAAAACTTGGAAAGCTAAACCGTAAATTAAAATCAATACAGTTTTTAGTCAGTGGGAGTTGCCGCTAGTATCAAAACTTTTCAAATATGGTTAACGAGGGGTGACGTGCGGCGAGGATCAAGTTTTTCTTGTAATAAATTGAACAAGTTTACTGGTAGCGGTCAAGAGGTTTTACGCGGTTCCAAAAAGAGCCGCGATATTTTACGTAAGCGTTTAGAAAATGTTCAGGCTTGGGTAAAAAGGGTTATAAGTACAAAGATAGATGTTATGGTACAAAATTAAAGCCGTATGTTTATTACAATTATTAAACATTCAGCAATGTTCGCTGAATAAACACAACAAAACGAGAACCCTGAAAAAAGGCGCTAGAGTGAGTATTATTCTTCTTCAAAATCTTCTTAACTTCGTACAAAGTTTTTAACTAATTAAAAGTAAGCATTACGCTGAATTACCTACTTCTATTCCGTTTGCTCGGCTTGAGTTCTTGGAAATATTTTTTGTCGTAACATTCTTATCTTTACTACCGAGGAATAAAATATTGTGAAGCAAAGCAGGCATGTTGCGGCACTACTGTATCAGCGAACACCCCATAAAGCAAACCGCTTTATACTTGATTAGACACACAGACAATAAACTATTTTTCTTCAGTCTTTTATTATTCTTGTCACATTGGAAACAGTGTGCAAAAAAACTATTTTGTTGTATTAAATCAAATCAAAAATCCGCAACCCCAAAACCAGCAACGCGACACCAAGCTTTTATTTCATCACAATAAACAATTTCTTCATTTCACTGTTCATTATCCTTTTCCCTACTAATAATATAAATGCGAAAGTAACTCTGTCTGTCTGTCTGTATCACTTTCACGCCTAAACTACTGAACCGATTCAAAATAAATGAAATTTGGTACAGAGATAGTTTCGGAGCCGGGGAAGGACATAGGATAATTTATATCCCGAAAAATAGCATAGTTCCCGCGGGAATCCTGCGCAGACGGAGTCGAGGGCAACATATAGTATTTATTACGATTCAAATTTATTCAAAAGTAAGCTAACAAGCACAAAGCGACTAATCAAATCCTCTGGAATAAACGGAAAAGCCAACAATTCACAATAACGCCGACAATAAAACACGCTCCGCGAAACAATGTGTGCCTTTAATTTACCGCGACTAAAACTTAAAAACACTTTTATCTATGACACAAAATGCTTTTACCCACGCCGCGGGCGGATTTTAAATGTTTCAGGCCTTAATGTGGCTGGCAACACGATACCGCCATTACACATTTATCTAGCCGTTGCATGCTAGTTTGCGTTATTGTGCTGTTTGAACCGCGCTCGCAAGGAAAAGGATACATTGTACAACATCAGCACTAATTTTCGGTTCGTACGCGTTCACAATGAATATTAAGCCTCGATTTGGCCAAGATGGCCTCTGTCAAGAAGTCCAGCGTACCGCCTGGCCACCTCCTTATGGCAGTCCTTCACTATCAGTTTCAAGTGTTCATAAAATATTTCGTTCGTTCTATAATAAATACATTCATTACGTGACCTTAGTCAAACATAAGTGGAATACGTGTGGTATAATTATTTCGTAAAATGACATTTGGAAGTGTCATTCTACTGCAGTGATATAGCTGCCGGACTAGTATTTGCCACAGCGCAATTTCTGGCAGAAGACTGTTTAGTGATAGAATAAAAATATATTAGATAGAGTGCAATTTTTTTTTACAGAAAAACCCGTTTACTTCAACGTGTTTTAAAAAGCAAGCGGTTATGATTGTTTTGAGAAAAACTTGTGACCCATCCACGTGACTCTCCCACACGTCTGCCCCCAGGAAGCCATTGTGTCAAAATGTGAACTTTTGCTTGTTTAAATAAGGCTTTCAAATCATGTTTCTAAAGCGGAGTTTCAGTTACACAAGCAAGCGGTTATTAATAGAACAGAGGGCCATTAAACATTCGCCATAAACAATCGTTTACTTACTTATTCAAATAATTTGTTCTCGAATTCATTAACAGCTGAATAAGCCAATCAAGGGGATTCATGTTTGTGTTTATTGTGAAACGAAGCGCTTCGGCTTGCAGACCAGGCCGTATATTTTGAAATTCGAAATTCATATTTTGTACTTGCCATTTCACTCACACTAATAGTCATCAATACGAGAGTGAAAGGAACGGTCTGAGACGAACGTCAAATTTCGGAGTAGATAAAAGTTTATATACATGGTACCTATACTATAATAGGAAGTATTTTTTTTATATGATAGGGGGCAAACGAGCAAGTGTGTCACCTATTGAAAAGCAATCACCGCAACCTAGAGACACTAATAACACAGGAGCGTTAAGAGTGCGTTGCCAGCCCTTTAAGAAAATAATAGGCTTAGGTTTTATAAGAATACAAAAGGATGATTGGAGATGGTAGCTGTACTTTTACTCAGTTAGATAAATTAATAATAGGTAAGAGAATGTGAGGATAATTTCTAATCTAGTTCTATAAAAATCTTAAGAACTGTCTTAGCAATTGGACTTAAAAAGTAAATCGGGATTTAACTATCCCAGCAACTGGCCATTACACTTAAATAACATTTCATACAGCTATATAGAACACAGAACCACGTAATGTTTTTCCATAGCGCTAAAACAAAAATGCAAAATCGCGCTCCATTCAACAACTTAACTGAATCCGTTTCAAACCTAACCGAAACAAAAGAACCGCCAAACTTCAGTTAAAACACGTGAACTGTTTTTGTTTTGTGTCATTTACACGTGTAAGGCAATCGCGTTTGTAAAAGGGCTGTATTGTCGTAAAAATGTGGTCAAAGTCAAGCTTTTAAAAGTTTATTTTATAAAAGCGTTTAATGATAAAAAACAGGTCTAAATGTTTCCTGCGGTTGGTATCTCTTTCAGGTATACGAGTACTTGTAGGTACAATCACCAGCATATTTAAATATGTCGGTGGACAGAGCTGCAAAAATATCTGATCACTGTATTGGGGTCAGAAGGTAAAAAGAATTGGCTTGGTCAGTCTTTCTTTTATTCACGAACTATGCGAAAAAATAGCGCTAACCGGTGTTCCCGTAGTCGCTTATTGCATGCGCTGTTCCTATTCTGCTAGAGGCGGCTGCCATTAGCGCTAATCTCAATTTTAACTCAGAAATGGGGCAACAAAGTACTGTGTGATAAGACCTAATTATTCTTTACAATAGTTTATCTACATCCATATCATAACTTCCCTACAGTATGTTCAGGAACGATTGGCAAATGGCCTACATTAAGAAATCTGTACCTATCTGTGGTTGTATTATAATGTTTACATTAGAGTATCAATATCGATACTCTAAATACATTCAAACTTCAAACATCTTAAATAACTATTCTATTATCTTAGAATTTAAGAAATAAATATAAATGTCAGTCGTTTCATTACTTTCGAAGAATAGGAAATAATGTTAACCACGTATTTTGATGTGAAAAAGTTTTTTTTAGAAAACTTATGATAGGTATGAATGTAGATGAAGTCATGTATGCGACTGTACATAATTAGGCATTATGCACCAGCCGCATAAATACCTATTAAACACCTTTTTTTTCACCAAAATATTTACTTAAATAAAATAAAAATATTTATTGTCTTAACTAGACGTGTGGAGTCTCACGAAATTAAAAGCATGTAAGTTCGCAAGGAATATTTGATTATTTTACTACTGAACGTCAAATATAAACGAAGAAACGACCTCGTTCCCTTTTCCTGGAAAACAATAAAACATGAATATGGCTTGTAATTTTGCGTACCGTGCGTACTTTGATACTTGCATACAAATAAAACTATTACAAAGAAATGTGTTTATATCGACATCGCAATGTAATAGCTCCTAAAAGTTGGAAGTAATCAAATCATCGAACATTCCAAATACATAAATAACAGCAAAACAAAACAATAAAACTAGACTCTTTTCTCAGTGAAGTTCATAAATAAATCTCAATTCGCGTCGTTATTATAACGAATTTCTATCGAAGAAAGAACAAAGAAGTTTTTTAAGGAAAATAGCTTTTCTTTCGATGCCTGCCAAAAAATCATGGGAAACAATAAAGACAATATACAATAGGCACAAATGTTAGTAGATTTGCAATTTCTGGATTGTTTTGTAGGCTTTTGATAATAAAAGGCCTCGAGTCAATACGAGACTGACAACCGTATCGACATGACACTGAAGTCTAAAATAAGCCCTAAAAAGTTATTTAAATCGCACTCATACGATACGAGTAGGCAGGTACTAAACAAACTGCTTTACTTGGGCATTTTAAAGATGTTAAAATATTACTCACAGACATTAAAGCCCATCGAGGAAATGGGCAAAATCTTAAGAATCATGTTGTAGGTAGGTGACGCGGCTAGCAACCCATCACTATTTTGATTCCCCTTTCTATATACGCCCACAATCACGCTAAACGTGGCCTATTAATAGTCTTCAAATTAATTATGAATAATGAATAGTGTTGCTGGCAACACAAAGTAGCTATTGTATGTTGGCAAAGCCTGCCTCCCCTCTACTTGACTTCCGTCTATGATGGCGATTGTAATGGTGTAATGGTGTCATGAAACCTCTTGTCTAGTTGTAATAAAATGTGTCCTTAAAAAGCAATAAACTCAGTGGTGAAACAGCAAAGCTTTATTTTAACCAACAATAGCTCCTACAGTCCACGCTCTCAACATTGGTCCATTCTCACCGTCAAGATTTGCTGCGATACATAATTTCACCGAGCGAACCACACCCAACTCAACACGGCGAAAATCTACAACTTGCAAGCGATACTGCGTCTCAAATTTTTAGACGGGAACAAGAAAAAGTCTCACCAAGAAGAAAGTGAATCTGCAACTTGCAAACAAGTGCAAGCGATACGACAATTATTGTTATTGCATCTCAGATTCGAAGCGAAGAAAAGGATTTCAGCATAAATACTTACTCCGAAAATTCCTACTACTCATTCAAGGAAGAGTAAGCGCTGCAAGAAAAATCATAAATTTCATCATCTACAAAAAATTAGTTGGTGCGAGAATAAAAAGTTCATCAATTGTCAAGAAAGAAGAACGCAAGCGGAAATACGTTCCAGTTTCAAGTCAGAAAATAGTAGGCTTTCATGTGATTGGTTCGTCGAGCGCGTTTGCAATGTTGGCATCACTGACGGCGTCGCGTCCCCTCCCGGTCGGCGCGTGAGGCTACAACACAACAAAGATTCCTGTTACGCCATTTTGTGTCGCGTGCTTTAAAATTTCAATATTTCATTGACAGTATTAGTTGTGTGATAATTTAGCATTTGATTGTTATACAAAGCTGGTATAAGTATACTACAATGGAGGCAAAAGAAATAATCGCTAGACGCGGTTATGTTAAAGGTACAATTACTAGATTGTTTTCGTTTGTGTCCGACGAATCTAATGTAAAGTCTTGCCGTCCTGAGGCTTTAATAGCAAAACGCGATAGATTACGCGATGCATTTGCAGAATACGAGGACTACAACAAGCAAATCTTGTCATTAGATTCGGAGGACAAAGAGGATTACTCTGAGGTAGAAAACAAGTATTTTCATTGTTTAGCAGTGTTTAACGAGTGTATTAGTATTACTAATAAACAACAGAGCAGTTCTGTAGCCGAACAAAGTGCCTCGGAGTCAGGTTGCAGTAGTAAACCTAGAGCCAAGTTACCTAACATAAACATACCGACCTTTACGGGCAAATATTCGGATTATGTAGCCTTCATACAGATATTTACATCAGTAATTCACAACGACAAGGGACTGGATAATGTACAAAAATTATATTATCTGCGATCGTTCCTCAAAGATCAGCCATACGAGTTGATAAAAAATCTCCCACTTGTAAGTGAGAGCTATGATCAGGCAATGCAATTGTTAAACGACAGGTTTTATAACAAGTATAAAATCGTTTCAGAGTATGTAAATACTCTGCTGGATTTAGGTAAATTGCCTAAATATCCCATTGCTAATGACATACGGAATTTGGTTTCAGTAGTGCGGCAGACCTTAGCAGCACTTAAAAATTTGGATGCAGCGGTCGACTACTGGGATCCTATACTCCTGGGTATTTTGACGCGTAAGATCGACATGTACAGCGCGCGCGCATTCCAGCTGGAGCGTGATCAAAAGCAGGAGCCAACAGTGGACGAGTTTTTAGCATACATGGACAAGCGAGCTCTTGCATTGGAGAACACGGACAACCAACCGGAGTATGCTGGCCCAGGTAAAGGCCAGCCGACTTCAATGCCGTTCAACAAGAGTAAGGTAGCACTAACAGCTGCAGCCAAGACGCCCATGGAATGTATCCACTGTAAGTGTTTTGACCACAAATTATATTCTTGTCCTAAATTTAAATTGTTGCCTTCAAAGGAAAGAGTGTCCTTTGCGAAGAAAAGTAACTTATGTACTACTTGTTTGAACTCACATGTAGGTAAATGTAGATTCCACTTCCGGTGTGGTATATGCAAAAAGACTCACCACACTTTGCTACACCCGGAGGGAGAAAGCAACTCGGTGGTGCTCCTATCAGGAGCCTCCGCAAGCAATGTTTTGATACCCACAGCAAGAGTAAAATTGTATGCTCAAAATGGTACGGAGGTGCACGTCAAGTGTATCTTGGATTCTGGTTCACAGGTGTCACTGATAACCACAAAGGCCATTGAGGTCTTGGGGCTTACACCTGAGCGATCTGATATTAACCTCATTGGTGTGACAGCAAACCAGAGCAAAATTAGTTATTGCATTCCCCTACAAGTACATTCTTTGACATCCCAATTTAAGGTACTAGTGAACTGTCATGTGGTTGAAAAAATAACATGTGAATTACCACAAACACCAATCAGCATGGAGGGAATAAATATTCCTGCTGGAGTCACATTAGCTGATACAACATTCAACCAGCCATCGGAGATAAATATGTTGATTGGGGCCGATGTTTTTTTCCAGGTTCTCCTGCCGGCCCTGCCGCTTGAAGGAGCTCACAACCTGCGCAATGACCTACATAAACAGCCTCAACCTTCATCACCGTGTATCCTCAACACCAAGTTCGGCCATGTCGTCGCCGGGGCGCTGGTTTCAGACATCATAAAAAATCAGGTTGTATCACTTGTTTGTGCTAAATGTGATTCAGATGTAAGTGACAGTATCAAACGACTTTGGGAGGTAGAGCGCGTCCCAGAGCTATTAATAGAGAGGGATTCAGAGCAAGAGTTAGCTGAAAATATTTTTGTTAATTCTGTAAAATTAGAAAATAATAAATTTCAAGTGGATTTGCCTATCAAAGTTGAGACAAGCAAAATTAATGAAACTTTAGGAAATTCATTTGACCTAGCCTTGCACAGATTTCTCAGCCTTGAGCGAAGGCTGCAAAAAAATGTGAATCTGCTCACTGACTATCAAAATTTTGTCCACGAATATGTTCAGCTCGGACATGGCCACTATGTAGATATTGGTTCATATAATTTCGATGAAGACCCTATTTATTTTATGCCACATCATGCGGTCATAAACGAGCATAGTAAAAGCACACGTACGCGAGTGGTATATGATGCTTCTATGAGAACTAATAAAAAGGTCTCATTGAACGATATTTTATTAAATGGGCCCACAGTACAGAAGGAGCTGTTCGATATTGTTTTGCTGTTCAGATTTGGAGAATTTTCTTTGAGCTCTGATATAAAGAAAATGTTTCGCAATGTTTTAGTAAATCCCAAACATACATCACTACAAAACATTTTATGGCGTGACGACCCCGGTCAAACTATAAAATGCATTCGTCTTGATACTGTCACATACGGTATGAAATCTTCAAGCTATTTGGCAACACGCTGCTTATGGGAACTTGCACAAAGGTATGAGACTGAATTGCCACTTGCATCCTATATCATCCAAAATTGCACATATGTCGATGATATTTTATATTCGTGTTCTGATATGCACAAATTGCTTGAAGCTAAAAGACAGATATGTGAATTGTTAAGCTATGGGAGCTTTAGTTTACATAAGTGGGCATCGAACACACCTGCCATTTTATCTGACATACCTGAAACTGAACAACAATTCAGTGAGCTTGATTTTCAAAAAGATAACTTTAGTATGAAGGCTTTAGGTCTAACACTTGATGTAAAAAAGGACTGCTTTACTATTAACAGTCCAGAGGCTTTTGATAAAAATATACTAACAAAGCGGGCAATCCTTAGCTATATATCAAAATTTTATGATCCTATGGGATTGGCCAGTCCAATTGTTATAAGAGCCAAAAGTATTATACAAAAAATCTGGTCTCACAATGTTGGCTGGGATGATCGCATATCGAGTGACCTTGCTAATGAGTGGTTGGAATTTGCTAACGGTTTGGCTATCATGCATCCTATTAGTATAAGGCGACACATTCCTACCAACAGTGCGAGAGCTGTACAGCTGATCGGATTTGCTGACGCATCCAGTACGACAGGATACGGGTGCTGTATATACCTACGCGTGGTCGACGAGGCAGGTATGGCTGAATTACACCTACTCTGTTCAAAGTCGCGAGTTAACCCACGTGCGAAGCCACTAACAATTCCTAGGCTAGAACTGAATGCTGCCTTG
The DNA here is from genome assembly GCA_949127965.1 of Pandemis corylana. Lineage (NCBI taxonomy): Eukaryota > Metazoa > Arthropoda > Insecta > Lepidoptera > Tortricidae > Pandemis > Pandemis corylana. The sequence continues at coordinate 15,707,720 of OX421856.1, read as the reverse complement.
CTTTTGTCAATTTTAGTGGAAAGGGTATATGACACATTGTCCAAGACTGTACACATTGATAATGTGTACTTATTCACTGACTCACAGATAGCTTTAGCATGGATAAATTCAGAAACTACTCGGCTACAAGCATATGTATCTAACAGAGTAGCTGTGATTCAGCAAAAAACAAACGCATGGACCTGGATGTATGTACCATCTGCAGACAACCCTGCTGACCTAATTAGCAGAGGCATTAGTCCACAGGAGCTTCCCGACTGCGCCCTCTGGTGGAAGGGGCCGAAGTTCCTACAAGAGGATTATAAGTTTGATAAAAAAGGTGTTGACTTACCTGCTAACTTACCTGAAATGAAAGCCAATCAAGCCAAGGTGGTACTTACAACAGTTACATGCAATGACCTCTTTCAAATACTGAATAGGTATTCTGATATAGGAAAAATGACACGTGTAATAGCCTATGTTCTTAGATTTTGTCACAATTTAAAGAATGGCAGTAAGGTAAAGGATGAGGTACTTAGTCCTGATGAGTTACAACATGCGTTGCATTTAATAATAAAAAATGAACAATCTATTCATTACAGTGGCGAGGTAGAGTCACTGCGAAAAGGCAATGTCATGCGAGGGCCCATGAAAGGTCTACATCCATTTTTAGATGAGGCTGGATTGCTAAGAGTAGGCGGGCGGCTAGATAACTCAGATATACCACTGTCACAGAAACATCCTATAATTCTGCCTAAAAATTCCCGTATAACGGCTCTCATAATAGAGAATGAGCATATTAGGCTATTGCACGCAGGGCCTAAGTCGCTGTTATCGAATTTAAATCAAAAATACTGGTTGATAAACGGTATTCGACAAGTCAAGAAAGTGACTCATAAATGCTTGGTTTGTTTCAGGCTCAAAGCTAGTGCAGCGAAACAGCTGATGGGGTCCTTGCCTCGTGACCGCGTAACGTCAGCCAGACCCTTTCAAAAGATAGGTATAGACTTCGCTGGGCCAGTCCGCGTCAAGAATGCGAGAATACGAAAGTCTTTAGAAAGCAAAGGATATGTTTGTGTTTATGTTTGTTTTGTTACGAAGGCAGTTCACTTTGAGCTGACTTCAGATCTCACTTCAGAGGCCTTTCTCGCTTCCTTTAAAAGATTTATAAGTAGGCGTGGATTGCCCAGCGACGTATTTTGCGATAACGGTGGATGCTTCCGTGGGGCAAGGAACCAGCTAGTTGAGCTATACAAGCTAAATAACTCTGCTGATCACCAGGCGATTGTGCAAGCATATTCTGCTAAAGAAGGAATTAAATTCCATTTTACACCTAGCTACGCTCCAGTCTTTGCGGGCCTTGCAGAATCGACTGTGAAAAGCATGAAGTATCATTTAAAAAGAATTGTTTTAGATGCTGTACTTACCTATGAGCAGCTTAGTACTGTACTCTGTCAAATAGAGGCTGTATTAAACTCGCGCCCAATTTTGCCTTTGTCTGAGGACATAAATGACTACTGCTACCTTACTCCAGGCCACTTTTTAGTAGGCACATCCTTAACTATGTACCCTGAGAGAGACATTTCAGACAGCAAAGTCAATAGATTAAATTACTGGCAGCAATGCACTCAGTTACAACAACGATTTTGGAAGGCTTGGTACAAGTACTATTTAAATACATTGCAAAATAGGCCTAAATGGTGTGATTCGGTGCCTAACGTTACTGTAGGTAAACTGGTTCTCATGAGGGAGCCTAATGCTCCACCTTTGGTGTGGCCCATGGCACGGGTTGTAAAAGTATTTCCCGGCAAAGATGGTAAGGTGAGAGCCTTTCAGCTGAAAACAGCTGATGGTAAAATTTATAACAGGTCATTGCAAGGTATAAGTGTACTGCCCATTGAATAATAATTTCATAATTATATGTGTACCTACTGTTCTTTATTTTTTAACAGTAATTTAAAAATTTATGTGTACTGTTTTTTTTTATTTTTAGCTTCTCAGCTTAAAACAGCTGATGGTAAATTGTGTATGTGTATACCTATGTTGTTGCAAGATATAAGTGTACTTACTACCTATTGTATTATTTGTAATAGCAATATTATAGTTGTTTTTATTGCACTATTGTCCATAGGATAAGGGTAATCCTGTATTGATTAGTTTGTCAAAATAAATAAAAGTATTATGTCTGTATTCCATGATATTAAAAATTTAACATGTTTCAGAGTAGAGATTTGTTTATGTGCCATAAGTTATGTTATAGACTACTAGACTAGCAAGCTTTCAATTCCTCCTTGTTGGCAATTTTTCTTTATATTGTTTTTTTCTTAGATTGATCTATACCTTTCCTGGGCCGCAGTATGTTGCTGGCAACACAAAGTAGCTATTGTATGTTGGCAAAGCCTGCCTCCCCTCTACTTGACTTCCGTCTATGATGGCGATTGTAATGGTGTAATGGTGTCATGAAACCTCTTGTCTAGTTGTAATAAAATGTGTCCTTAAAAAGCAATAAACTCAGTGGTGAAACAGCAAAGCTTTATTTTAACCAACAATAGCTCCTACAGTCCACGCTCTCAACAAATAGGACGGAAACGACAAAGCACAGGAATATTAAATAAGTCTTCGGGATAAGCAATTTGTAATCGTGACGTCTACGTCTATCTACAGACTACAATTATCAGATTTATTTAAGAGTCAAAATTCTACGTTCCATGAATAAGAATATAACTGAATTGAGGAAAAACATCTCGGCTTCCTGCAAAAACAAGACATTCAATACACCGTTTTGTTTTTAGGGGATTATGAGATTTGGTTCGATTTTCCTTCGCCGCGCCATCGCTGGAGTTTGTGTAACCGATCTGACAATATTATTTATACATTCTGTACTTGCGCTACGGAAAGTGCTTGATCAATATTATATTGTTCGCGTAAATAAATAAGCATAGGCCGTATCCACAGACCTAATGATAAGAGTAACAAAATTTCCGTGAAAACTAAAAACATAATTTCTAAATATTGTGTCAATATCATTTATTTTTAAATACAATTTACTTATTTTCACTTCAGTTAGGTTAGACAAGTTTTTTTTTTAATTTGTTACTACACGAACACACACCCTCCTCTGCTTTCATTTAAATCTAACACATAAATCGCCCAAACCTAATTATCCCCTACACCTCCCAAAAGCCATAACCGAGGGTTCATCTTCAAAGTACCAGTACACCGTATACAGAGTGGAGTGCATGACTTTCTAGCATGCAAACCAACGACGCGCGTACAGAAATTACCGACGCGACGTTTACCTGACGTACCTTTTTTTTTCGGTAGGAAAATGCTTTGTGCGTACTCCCACGCCGTGGGGACGGCATGGGAATTATGTGGGACTCTCTTTCCCCACTGCCCCCCTTTCTTAGCGAAAGGAGGGGGGCATACCCACTAAAGCCCACCGGTATTCCCTCGCCGCCATTTGGAGGGCGCCACGGGAGCATGATGGTGGCACCGTGAATTACCTGACGTATCTACCGCAATTTAACCTATGAAACCTATGAAATGCAGGAAGACCAAAAAAGTTACGATTATTAATACTGGGAGAAAAAACGGTGACGTTTCTATTATACCACATTTTTCCATTTATATTATACCATATTATCTTTTAAAGAGTAACAATGATGTAAAGTTGATATGATTTTTTATAGAGCTAGAGTGCCAGGTTTGATCTCGTACACGCGCTACGCGATATTTTATAAACCAGACTAAAATCCAAACAATCCCTTAAAATGCTTTCTAATCCATGTCCCTAAGTAATTTCTGTAATGAAACGATTAAGTAGAGACTCTTTAAATATTTCAAGCTACACTGGTCTATAAATTGAAGCCGTTGGAATAAATTACTTGGATCACACTAAACTCAAGTGTAACTAATTAAGCAGAGTGCTAATTCCCAGATATACAGTGGGAAGCTTTCACAGTATTAATTCGAGAGAGGTGTCAGTGCACGCCGCTTGATGTTCTACTGTTATGTTTTTAAGTTCAATTATACTAAAACCCTGAGTCGCTAGTCGTGGCATCGTCACTAAATAGCGTTTGCGGTAAAAGTTAAATATGGGATGGAAATACAGGGAACACGGGGATTAAATACTGTCGTTTTTATTAGCCCAGTAAATTTTGTTTAAAAAACAGTGTATTTTTTGGTTTCTTCCGTGACAATGCTTTTAATGAACTTTTGACGCTACCACTCCCCATAATAATCCTTGTTAATAGGCAATGTTATTGTCTTAAAATTTTTGGTCTTTCATACGTAATATTTTTTTCACTTTCAATTTTTTCCTTCCTTCATCCAATTCCAGAAGTCGCATTGATTTCTGGGTATAAATAAGTAGTTGATCAGTCAGAAAAATGCAGTCAGTAAAGCAAACTTGAGTTTTTTTTTACTAAACAGAACTTAAGTAGGTATAGTGTTCTATAGGGGAGTCTCACATAACCCTAGGCATTCCCGTGCCTAGGGCATCCATAAATATTTCCTCTCCGTTAAAAAAAAAGGTATAGTGTTCTATGTGTCGTTTCCCTAAAAATCTTTGCCATGGTATGGTACAGTGGTATGGATCATACCTGATAGACAAAACATAACTTCACTAAGATAAACGTTTTATAAAACCGATATCTAAAACATGATAATACTTTGAAGTCGGATACGTTTCTATTGGTAATTGTTCCTATATTAAATTCCTTGATCAAAACATACAATAATGAAGAGGTAATTCGTCTAACATAATTAATTACTTTTCCGTCATTGAATTCAATTTTATTATCATGTCGATTGATGGCTCATGAAATGATGAATGATCATGAAATACTATTGAAACCAGCTTAAATAATTAAAAAATGCAATTATAACGTTAATTTCGATAAGCCTTTTCTGTAAAAAATATTTGTATAATTATTATATTATTTAATTTATGTGGTTCGACAGCTCATCGCATAAAATAACACAGTGCTTTTTGTGTGACCAACGAAAGACAAATTTAATCTAGCCGAATACAGATACATTTTTAATTCTGCACTATAGAAATAATTTAATGAATAACGCAGCATGTGTGATGATTTTACTCTTTTATTTTTTGAAGCTGAAGCAATCAATTTATGACGATGAAAAATGTATTGTTTACTTTTATCTGAACCAAAGACTCCAAATAATTTACCGAAAAACTGTGCATGTTCATATTACCTATGGTGTTCCTGTTAATCTATTGATTTTACATTATAAAAATAAGCGTTTCCGCATTAATTTTATCTAACTTAATAAAAATACTTTACCAAAAGACTTTACTCGTATAATGCGCATAATAACAAATGCGATTCGTTAGTTTAACGCAGTAAGTAGATTTTATGTAAAATAGTCAAAAGAAAATGGAAATGAAATAAAAAGTTGCAAGTTTAACAAAAACGAATATTAAATATTAGTTTTCATCCCTAGCTTTGTTCCTCTTTAGTAGGTTGTAGTGTAGAAGGCCGGCGTAAAACAACGAAAAAACGTTTCCTTGCGAAGTGGGAAAGCTATAAATACTTAACAAGCTCAATGACGTAGTTAATTGAAACAATAAAGGCACAAAAACGGTCAGTCGCCGATCGGGCGGGCATCGGCGCAGGTGCCGGCCGAGTGGATTGCCGGCCCGGCTCCGCCTATGATGGACCAGTTAGCGACTATTGTTCGAGCCATCTCCTAAATTGGACGGGCGTAGGGACAGCGTCCGTATTATATCGGGAATTTCAATACTGTAGTAATGAAAATAAATAAACTGTTTTCACTAAGTTTCTAAAACTATTTCACTTCTACACTAGCCGTTGCGGACTGGCAACCAACTGAAAAAAAAAGTAATGTCAGTGTCTAATGAAAATTAGGTTTTGTAAAATGACTTGTAAATGAGGTACTAAATAAACGTATTTTAATCCGAAAAGCCGCGCCTCTTATTTTACATTTGTGGCGACCGTGACAGGACTAATAGTAACTACTACTAACACTAGCCTTGTAATTCTAAATTTATAAAATGTTTGCCAACGCCTCTGTTGGCCACTGGCTGTTTTGCGGCCTATTTTACCTTTTTGGTACATGTTAATATACATACCGCCAGTCAGTCTGCCTTGTGCCGCCATAGTTTGTAATACAGTGATTTACTTTTGCTGTAAAATAATTAAATGCTAATACATTTAGAAGTGTTACCATCCTCCATTTACTCTTAAACAGTCCACTACCAGTAGCTATCACCTCCCTATTTTTTTAAATGTTAGAATTCCCAAAAAAAATATATATGGCATTGCCAAGTGTTTGTTTTTAGCGATTTCCTGCACCGCAGAAACAGAAGATATATAAAAAAAATCAAGAAATAAAATTTCTTGATACATTTCATAGTATCTATCATTTGAAAAACAGCGCCTTCTCTCGTCCCTGGTGAGCAGTAGATGTTTCATGGGAGTTTGTAATTGTGTCGTACAGACACATCATTCAAACAGATGACGCTTAGCGACAAAAAATCGCATAGTAACAAAAGGTCACGTGACAGTTAGTAACAGGTAGAAAAAATCGGAGACTACCCACTTGCTATGGGTGGTGTAGGGGTATAGCACGCGTCACGGAATGACGAGGATCCGGGTTCGATTCCCGGCCATAGCTTTACTTTTCGGATTTTTCTATGTGTTCTAATTTTCACTGACACTTAGAAATTTGAAGATGATTCGTTTGTTACAATGTCGAGTTGTAATTCAGTGTCCATTCCATTGAACGTAACTGCACTATCCGGGTCCAAGCCCTGCGCAACTTACGGCTAATCGCCGGACAGTGGGCCGCGTCGTATCAATGCCCACGCATGCCTTGACACCGGCCCGTCCGCTCTACTAACAATACCCGCAATAGCCGGATTAAAACTGGCTTATACCTTATCAAAATATGAGATCGATAGGTGGTGAAATTCCGGAAATTTACGTAGTGTGTCCGACGTCATAATCGTCATTTGAAGCCTGTGTTTATGAATTGTTACCAATCTTTGGGACTCCAATGTCTGCAGTCACGATGAAAAGGTTCGTCGTGACTTTTTAGGAAATCAGTCTTTATTTACTCTTACAGTTTAAAGCAAACAAAAAACACCCCAGCGCAAATGTGAGAAGAAATAACTCATAGGTACTATCAAATTAATCAAGAATTTTACTTCTTGATTTTTTATGTTTATTTTTACGGTTTTACCGTCATCATCGTCGTCGTCGTCTGTAGCGGTATTAGCAACACATCACGGAATGAGGATCCGGGTTCGATTCCCGGCCATAACTTTACTTTTCTGATTTTTCTGCGTTCTAATCTTCAGTGTCGTTTAGAAAAGAAAAACTCATCACATTCTCGCTTCTCGAAGGTTTTTGCTTTCTTGTAGTGATTTTGTAGAGCCTGTAATGGTTCTATCCAGACTAACCCACTTTTCTCCATAAATTGGTATATCATATGCCATAACAAAAGCCTTTGATTCAATCGAAGTCTGGGCTGTATTGCAGCCGCTTCAGCGTTGCCATATCTAAATATATCGACACCTCCTAAGTATACTGAGGCAACTGCAAAATCTTGATTTTACAGGAGAGCCGTGCAAAGGTAAAATCATTTGTAACTTTTTAATCTGTAAAGTCAATTCCATAAAACTTTGGATTCGCTGGAACAAAAGTACCTCTTTTCAGACTACATATATGGAATTCTGAAATTAATGTTAGTTTTTGAGAAAATGGTAGATACACTAGTGTACGCGTATTTTACGTGTTCTGATTTGTGATAGACTGAGGCAACTACCCCTTGATCCAGTATACACCGTACTAAGTTAATTGTTATTTTTTTCTATTTTTCATTTAATAATTAGATAAATATGTTACATAAATCCATACTGTTTAAAAATAAATACTTAGCTCATGCTCAAATGCCCTTTATCATTATTTGGTCGACATATTAGTCACTTGTACCAGTATACGCTTAAATTAAGGTCGCTTACACCTGTATACTGTTAAATATATTTAATGTTTTGCTGTTTAAAACGGGAAATTATATATATTTTTTTTATTATGATAATAGAAAAAAGTTTTTTTTAATGAACAACCGTAAATTTCAAATAAAATCTGTTTCTATTATGTTCGTAAATCTTTTAATCATAGTTCCATCATTCCTAAAAGTAACTTATTCAACAACCACAGTTTGAGCAATATTCGTTTTAGTTTAAAAATCAACAGAAATCTGTCCAAAATAGTCTTCTTTTCTTAATTATTGAGACTGTACTATTAAGTACTTATAAAAAATATAAAAACTTAAGTCGCTTCTTCTAAAGGTTCGATTTATCATTAGCAAGGATTCATTCCTTATTTTTAACGCCTTAGTAGGATTTATCATTGCACCTTTATTCATAACTTCTAAAATTAAAAAATATTTATTTAAAAATTACAATATGAGGGATTACTAATGTTTGGCAAAGAATGTTCCCCAAAGCATCACATCGCAAATTTTGTTTCCCAAATTTTTATTTGGCAAAAATTAAATTGTCAAAACTACTTATCGCAATATTACAGTTATTATCGCAGAATATTTATCATTTAATATCAAAATCACAATTACGAGTAAGTGCCTTTATTCCGAATTGACAAGGTACTATTTCCTTTAGTCATCGTTTTTTGTGATCAATCTGTTGTAAAATTCAGCGTGTTGCGATGGTATTATATTATACCACAAGTGTGGAGGGCAAAACCGTAACCGGATTGTATTTCTCATGTACATGTATGTACGCTTGTTGGAAGTACATAACAATGACCTCATAATTGGCTTAAGAAACATTAAAGTAGCGTACCACGAACGTTTGCCAATTGACAAACAAAAATTTAAAGATCTTAAGATCATTAATGATAACTATAATAGATAACTAGAATAGAATAACATTAATGAATTTGATAATATCAATGTATAGCTTTAATGTACTTAATTAATTTGAAGGCATGTTTTGACGTTATATTACAATCCTAGATTTAGATATTAACTACTATTGTGTGCCCTTGCAGGGCGTCATGGACTGACTTAGATTAGAACAACGTTACCATCTTCATATGTATGTACATGACTTGACAATGAATAAATAAATAAATAAATAAATCTTTGTCGAAGTGGTATAATACCATCTCAACACACTGAATGTTACAAAAGGTTGGTCACAAAAAACGATGACTAAAGAAAAATAATAGTACCTTGTCAATTTGGAATAAAAGCTTTTACTCATAATTGTGATTTTGATATAAAATGATAAATATTCTAGTGCCATTATAATTAAGAGAGAAACGATTAAGACAGTTTTTTTTAATTTGTATCAATTTGTTAAGGTCAGTTGAATAACTTGTCAAGAAAAGCTTCATTTTGCAAGGTTACAAGTATAATAATCATTAATTTTACGGAAATCACAGTGCATTAGAAAATAAGTGGTTGTATCTTAGACAAAATAATTTAATTTCTATCGTAAAAGGTATATTTGACGTACGCCGCGTCGTTGGTCTCTCGCGTATACTGAGGCAACGTCAGGTTACACCACGCTTGTGCCGCCCCTCCACAATATCTGTACCGCGTACAGTGGTGCAAGCGACTTGCCTCAGTATACAACGTACTGATTTACAAAATTGTGTTGTATACATTTATATACGTCACTTTATTTTCGAAACAAACAGGAATTTTACCATGAAATTTTTGTGGCAAGTAGATATTAGTATTTTAGTCAAAATTATGTAAAAAACCGAAAATGTCAAAATGGTCACTTGCCTCAGTATACTTAGGAGGTGTCGATATATAACTCAAAGGTGACTGACATAGTGATCTAACAACGCACAGCCCAAACCACTGGACGGATCTGGCTGAAATTTGACATGCAGGTAGATGTTATGACGTAGGCATCCGCTAAGAAAGGATTTTGATCAATTCTACCCCCAAGGGGATAAAATAGGGGATGAAAGTTTGTATGAAACTTTATCAATTTTAAACCGATCGGGCTGAGACTTTACATGCATAAAGCTACTATGGCGTAGGCATCCTCTAAGAACGGATTGCGTAATTTCTGCGGGATAGCGACAAATGAATTCTATGCAGACGAAGTTGCGGGCAACAGCTAGTCGACTATAAGTATGTACACTATATAAGTGTAACTCAGAAACAGAGCGTTAAATCCCATGTAAGCGATGCTCATTTGTTCAGTTTTATTTAAGTAAAGTTTCAGCGACGTGCGCGAGAGTGTTAAATTATTGCCATGCTCGTTTGTTAAACGTTAACTAGTTTTGGTAAATTTAAAGTTAAATTGCAATCTAGTTAGCACAGAGTTGCTCGTGAAATTGTCATGTTTCCGGAAGACAATTGCGTTATCAGCAATTCACATTTACAGTTTGACTGCGCTGGTTCGGAGTTCGTATGATTTGATATTAATCGAGACTATAGCTTTAAAAGTATGTTTTGATGCATTTAAAACATGCAGTTCCATGACATGAAATCCTACTTAATATTATAAACGCGAAAGTTTGTAACTATGGATGGATGGAATGTTTGTTACTCTTTCAGGCCAGAACGGCTGGACAGATCTGGATGAACATTGGAACGTAGATAGATTATACTCTGGAATAACACATAGGCTACTTTTTATCCCGGAAAATTGCGTAATTCCTGCGGGATAGCGATAAACGAATTCCATGCAGACGAAGTTGCGGGCAACAGCTAGTTTGTCATAAATATAGTTGCGTCTGAGAAACAAGAAAGAGTGGGACACTCTAATAAGCTGAGATAATAATAATAAATAATCTGTCGAGGTTTAAACTTTTGGCTTGAACAGGTAACTTAGTGCAGAGAGGTCCGATGCCGTGCATAGCTAGCGGCTACAATCTAGTGCGACAGGAATCCGTGTTCGGGTGAAATATAAAACTGGCGTAGTTTCAGGCAGTTATCGCGCGCAATAATTTCTCGCGGCATTTTATCGCGAAGCAGCGAACCACTTTTTACTCGAGTGCAGTCGGAGGGGTATTTATGACTACACGTGCAGGTGAGAAGGGTTAAGTTCACGTTAGTAAATATCGAATAGTAGATTATGTTAGTAGATATTAGTTTCTTCCATGCTGGTTGCATCAGGAATGTATCGGGGTGAAATCTTAGGAATCATGTTATGCAACCCATCACTATTTTGATTCCCCCTTTCCACCTTTATGTCCACGATCAACGAGGCCTTTAGGTCTTGTTACCTTAGGTTCTGTTCTGTCTACCGGGTATAGGATACAGACGTGATTTATGTATGCATGTGTGTATGTATGCAGTAAGATAGCACCTTAAGACTTAAGAGTGCACCGAGACAGAGCCGAGTGGCCAAGGAAAAAAAAACAAGGTGAGTGCCAACTCCTCTTTGTTGTAGATAATAATAGATAAAATGGACGGCTTTTGCTTTTGAAAGTTAAACTCGAAATCTGAGTTTATCTTTCACTCTCTGACATAATTCATCTACCATATTATAAATTTCATCATATCATATGTCATGTGTTTAATTTTGTTTGACATCGCATGTAGGTATGTATGTGTACGTATTTATTAATCTTCATTACGAGAAAGCTACTGTTGCACACAATTGCACCTTTCTATTTATAGCAGTATCATCATTTTGTTTCCTCACATTTCGTCTCGTTCACGTTATTCGATATTGCAAAACATATTTTCAGATTTCCTTCCTCTCAAATAAAAGCATTACTCAAAAATAATGAGCTCCTCATTTGCGCATTTGCTTTGCATATCTGCGCCGGCTTTATACTTACTTGATTCTCAATACTAATGATCGTTTACATATTTATATCCCATTTAAACAATGCAAATGTCCTTTTCATAATTTTCTTTGTCCGTCGCAGGACTTTGCATTATTCACTCATTTGCAAGACGAGTCTTGATGACTTCCGGAAGCATGAATTTATTACCATAAACCATGGTTTTCTTTTAACATATTTCTTCTTTGTTTAAAAGCCACTTTAGTTTGTTTGAGATAACGTTTCGTTGATTCACTGTTACAAATAAAGCAAAAATTGACTTTCCTGTTCCTTTTCTGGTGTTTCTAATTTATCATTTAAAATTTACTAAAACTAAAATTTGAAATTGTTTTTTTTATTCCCTGCATAGTAACCATTTAAGTTATTGGAACTTTGTTATATTTGTATTTTTGTTTTTATTAAAACTAAGCGAGTTTCATTCACTATGATACGCAATTACTGAACAATAAGAAAAAGTGCAGCAATCGTCACAAAGCCTTTAATTTTTTTTTCATAAATTACATGAAAATTCCAATAGATTAGTATTTTTCTCCATGGTATGTGTATAGTATTTTAGTTGCAATGTTTTAATGTAGCTATTAAAATGGAGTCTGGATTAAACAACTAAAGTTATAGATTAAAATATTAGGTAGGTACTCTTTTACTTTATAAAAGGAGAGTACAAATAGAAAAACAAAAGTTTCTTTTTTAAAAAAGAGAAAATAATTGATGAATTGATAACATAGACTTAAATGCACATAAATCGACAAAACAATGCTCGTACTGAACTGATTCGCGTCCGCCCGCCTCTTAAGGCATCCCCGCCGGCATTAACTTCCCACTTGCAACAAATTGGAAATAGTCCAAACCCGTGAGTGTGGATTTAATGCGATAAACAGAAATCGTAAAGAAGGTTTTACTGTTAATAAGCAGTTGGCAAGAGCGAGCTGCAGCCGGCGCCAGCCTCTTGCCAAACCTTTCAAATTAACTCGAAACCGTAAAATTCAGTCGTTGAGATGACAAATCAAGATGAACGATAAAAATACCTATTCTTGTGGAAGAAAATGCTCTCGAATCAAATAAAAATTAAGTGCTAAATTATTGTGCTAACAGTGATTTCGTAAACAAGATATTTCGGAATTATTTTTAGCATATTTCAGAATTTGGTATGGTTAGTTTAATTGAACATTTTCGTAAACACTTTTTAAAGTAATTTTTGGTTCGTAATTAAGTCATCCTTTACTCGTAATGTTGTACATTTTGAAAATCGATCAATGTGTGAGAGCATTTTTATACCACTCTGAAACTTAAAGGCTTTGAGCTTTTCGTATATTATAATGTAAGATTTTGAGACAATAATCTTCTCGAACGCGTTGAAAACTGTCAGATATTGTGAGATTAGTATGTTGCCTTTATGTACCGCTAGGGGCACTGCCATTTTTTACATAATTGGCATTGTTCATTTTTTTTAGTATGCTCCAATTCGAAAACCATTTCGAGGAAAACCATCAATTATCCGATTTATCTTGTCCGATTTCAAAAATACTTTATGATTGCAGATATTTTTGTAAAAGTACTTTGAACCTTTGTTTGACCGAACGACCGGGTTTTTAGACAGAATCCAGCATCGAATGTTTGCCACAAAAATAAAAATAAAAAGTTAGGCTACGGCAACTGTCACGTGTCACTGTCAAATCTACAAAACCATAGACAAAGCCGTTTTTTTTTATAGCCAGCCGAACGAAGGCGATTGGGATTCTGTCTAAATTCACGAATTATCAAACAGCGAAAAAATATTTATTATTAATTAACAAAGCTACGTAAAAGCATAATATTCAAATTAGTTGCTTGAAATAGTCCATTTTATCAAATAAAGGTGTTAAAAGCACAGCTTAAAAAAATGAACAATGCCAATTGAAACGTCTCGAACGCGTTCGCGTTAAAATGTCAAATACTATGACAACAGATGGCGCTGTTAATTTACTCATAGCGTACGCAAACGCGTATGCCGCGTTTTGTTTTGTCAAAACTTGGATTAAATACTCAGATTATTTAAAGCAACGTCACAAAAGATTGTTAGTGTGTTGACATATTAAGTTTCTGCGTAAAATAGCGTTCTAGTAAACTTTTCCATTGTGGCAACAAAGAAAGGGATTTCCATCCGGGTTTGTTTTACGGTACAAAATGCAAATAGCCTGCTGCAGCTGAAGTTAGTTTCACTCAGACCTCGTCTTAATAATTGGCTCCCAGAGGTTTTTCCTTCGTTCCATTCTGAGATTTCGTAGTTTGATAAGTTCTCATTTCTTATCTGGGGCAATGCAAGTTAAAAAAAAACTTACAAACCTTTCTATTTATTATTTTTAACATTTGCAAAAAACTGTTTTTATTACCCTGCATATTAAAAGCCAAATGAGATATTTTGGGGATTAAGTCCAGTATGTCTGATGAGCGAGTTTATCCACCTATTTATACTATTAGTTATATACTATAAAACAAAATGACAAAAAACAAATACTTATACTATTCCACTTTACACAGTAAATTTACTTAAAAACTTACAAGGTGAATATCGAAAATGTTTGTACGCGCACAACTTGCGATAAATTTGAAAAAATTGGATAATATTTTTTTTGTATTGTTCGTTTTTACCAGGACAAGGTTTGTATGAAAAAAGATGTAGCGGGGGCTAATTTGCGGAAACCAGCTAGTTAAGTTATTTTTATTATTATTAATATTATTTTTATTTATTTATTTCATACAATACAATTATCATTACACGCAATGCCCATCATGCCCAATACGATAAAGTGTAGTAACAAAAATACAGTATTGGTATAACCTATACTATTCTAAATTTTCATAATGAAGACAAGAATGGTCTATAAAAGTCTATTTTTACTTCAGGTGATTCAGAGGTTTGAACAAGAAAAAAAATATCAGGCGTTACTTTGCGGAAGTTCATTTCAATGAAAAGAAGGTATTTATTAAGGTATATTATATATAATATTTTTGTTCATTAAAAAAAACGACCTATGTTTTTTATTATTCACTGCTACCTTTTTCTTCTTAAAAGGGAAGAAACCACTTGATGCCACTTTATAAATAATGATCAGTCAGAAAAAGTTTAAAAAATTTACCATATTGGACGTTAAAATAACATTTTCATATTTTTAGATGAACCTCATTTCCTCGTAGCATCCTAAGCTCAAAGAGCACCCGCTCTTCGATGATCAAAGAGCGAGTCAGCTCGAACAACTTTAATAACGGATAGAAACTCGCAGTTCTTTCAGATGCGTCTATAGCACGTCGCAGTTCATAACAGCGCAGTGACAGGCAGATGGGGCTGCGCGAGTGCGCGTCAAAGCGGTTGCAGCTAGCAGCAGTATCAGTGCAGTCGATTACTTGATGACCCCGCCGTGCTTGACGGAGCGAAAGTTATTGAAAATCTTTGACTGCGATTATATTGTCGAGCGGCACAAACTTTTTTGTTTAAACTGCTACAACTTAAGTACCGTGTCCGTATTTTATTATTATTATATTATAATATATATAGCTGAATACCCACTCACTCACTGACTCACTGACTCATTGACATGCTGTTTTGAAGAACCCACAAGAGGTGTGGTTAGACTCTATACACCATCGTATCAGAAATGACCCCACGACCACCGGAAAAATACGAAATCGACCTGAACGTGGAAATTGACTTGACACATGGGGCAGTTCTCCGCGACGGCTCGACCTATCGAGTTTGCCCGGAACTAAAGTCGCTCAGAACAGCCGGCCAATGGGTGAGCTGGTCCAAGATTTTTCAAAATGGCGAAAACAAGATGGCCGCCATACAAAATTGAAACGCGAATATCTCAGAGGCCAGTCGAGATAGACGGGTGGTGCTCGACCAAATGTCATTCAGAGTTGAGGGGGAAATCTGACTATGCAATTTTTTTTCCAAGATGGCGGATTCAAAATGGCGGCCAAATTTTTTTTTGCTCCGATCCGGTTGAAATTTTGCACCCGGGGCTCTTCGAGGCCACAGATTTTAATGGCATACTTTATTTTTCGATTCCGCCATTTTCCAAGATGGCCGCCATACAAAGTAATTTCTGTATCTTTGACCTGTTGTTTTGAAGAGCCCATAAGAGATGGGGTTCAATTCTATACACCGTCGCTTTAGAAATTTCATGTTCAGTACCAAAAAATGAAAAATTGACCTGAATGTGGAAACTGACCTGACACATGGGCCAGCTCTCCGCAACGACTTGCCCTATCGAGTTTGCCCGGAACAAAAGTCACTCAGAACAGCCAGCCAATAGGTGAACCAGTATTTTTTTTTCAAAATTGCAAAAACAAAATGGCCGCCATACAAAATTGAAACGCAAATATCTCAGAGGCCAGTCGCAACAGGTGGGTAGTGCTCAAACAAATATCGTTCAAAGTGAGCGGAGTAATTTATTGAACCTAATTTTTTTTCCAAAATGGCGGATTCAAAATGGCGGCCAAAGTTTCTTTTACTCCGATCCGATTGAAATTTTGCATCCGGGGCTCTTCGAGACCACAAATTCAAACGCCATACTTAATTTTTCGATTTCGCCATTTTCCAAGATGGCCGCCATACAAAGTAATGTCAGACTCACAGACTCACTTGTGTTGTATAGCAGCTTTTAGAAATATGGTTCGACTTTATACACCATAGCATAAGAAATTTTGTCACAAGTACAAAAAAAATGCAAAGCCAACCTTAACGTGGAAACTGACCTGACACATGGGCCAGTTCTCCGCAACGACTTGCCCTATCGAGCTTGCCTGGAACTAAAGTCGCTCAGAACAGCCAGCCTATGGGTGAACTGGTATTTTTTTTTCAAAATTGCGAAAACAAAATGGCCGCCATACAAAATTGAAACGCAAATATCTCAGAGGCCAGTCGCAACAGGTGGGTGGTGCTCAAACAAATATCGTTCAAAGTGAGCGGAGTAATTTATTGAACCTAATTTTTTTTCCAAAATGGCGGATTCAAAATGGCGGCCAAAGTTTCTTTTACTCCGATCCGATTGAAATTTTGCATCCGGGGTTCTTCGAGACCACAAATTCAAACGCCATACTTAATTTTTCGATTTCGCCATTTTCCAAGATGGCCGCCATACAAAGTAATGTCAGACTCACAGACTCACTTGTGTTGTATAGCAGCTTTTAGAAATATGGTTCGACTTTATACACCATAGCATAAGAAATTTTGTCACAAGTACAAAAAAAATGCAAAGCCAACCTTAACGTGGAAACTGACCTGACACATGGGCCAGTTCTCCGCAACGACTTGCCCTATCGAGCTTGCCTGGAACTAAAGTCGCTCAGAACAGCCAGCCTATGGGTGAACTGGTATTTTTTTTTCAAAATTGCGAAAACAAAATGGCCGCCATACAAAATTGAAACGCGAATATCTCAGTAGCCAGTTGAGATGTGGTTGTCGTTCTAGCTAGGTGGAAGGAGTAATCTAATGAACCTTATTTTTTTCAAAGGTGGTGGATTCAAAATGGCGGCCAAAGATTAAAGTAAAAAAAGGTTAGAAATATATGAAAAAAAATAGGGCGGTAGGTTATCCTCCGCGGGCCCCGCGGGGTCCGCGGCCCCCACAGGAAGTACTTTTTCCAAGGTGGCGGCCAAAGAACATAGTAAAATAAAAGTTATAAATATATGAGAAAAAATAGGGCGATAGGTTATCCTCCGCGGGTCCCGTGGGGCCCGCGGCCCCCATGCAAAATACTCTTTCCAAAGATGGCGGCCAAAGAATAAAGTAAGAAAGATTAGAAATATTTGAAAAAAAAACAGGATGGTAGGGTACCCTCCGCGGGTCCCGTGGGGCCCGCGGCCCCCATGCGAAATGCTTTTCCAAAGATGGCGGCCAAAGAATAAAGTAAAAAAGATTAGAAATATTTGAAAAAAACAGGATGGTAGAGTACCCTCCGCGGGTCCCGTGGGGCCCGCGGCCCCCATGCGAAATGCTTTTCCAAAGATGGCGGCCAAAGAATTAAGTAAGAAAGATTAGAAATATTTGAAAAAAAAACAGGCTGGTAGGGTACCCTCCGCGGGTCCCGTGGGGCCCGCGGCCCCCATGCGAAAGGCTTTTCCAAAGATGGCAGCCAAAGAATAAAGTAAGAAAGGTTGGAAATATTTGAAAAAAAAACAGGCTGGTAGGGTACCCTCCGCGGGTCCCGTGGGGCCCGCGGCCCCCATGCGAAAGGCTTTTCCAAAGATGGCAGCCAATGAATAAAGTAAGAAAGGTTGGAAATATTTGAAAAAAAAACAGGGCGGTAGGGTACGAATCACTTTTTCCAACGTGGCGGTTTCAAAATGGCGGCCAAAGAATATAGTAAAAAAACGGTTAGAATTATTTCAACAAAACAGGGTGGCAGGGAACCTCCGCGGGGCCCTTGGGGCCCGCGGCCCCCACGCGAAATACTAGTTATAATATATATAGCTGAATACCCACTGACTCACTCACTGACATGCTGTTTTGAAGAACCCGTAAGAGGTAAGGCTCGACTCTATACATCGTCGTATCAGAAATGCCCCCACGACCACCAGAAAAATACGAAACCGACCTGAACGTGGAAATTGACTTGACACATGGGGCGGTTCTCCGCAACGGCTTGACCTATCGAGTTTGCCCGGAACTAAAGTCGCTCAGAACAGCCAGCCAATGGGTGAGCCGGTTCAAGATTTTTCAAAATGGCGAAAACAAGATGGCCGCCATACAAAATTGAAACGCGAATATCTCAGAGACCAGTCGCGATAGATGGGTGGTGCTTGACCAAATGTCATTCAGAGTTGAGGGGGAAATCTGACTATGCAATTTTTTTTCCAAGATGGCGGATTCAAAATGGCGGCCAAATTTTTTTTTGCTCCGATCCGACTGAAATTTTGCATCCGGGGCTCTTCTAGGCCACAGATTCCAACCGCATACTTTATTTTTCGATTCCGCCATTTTCCAAGATGGCCGCCATACAAAGTAATTTCTGTATCTTTGACCTGTTGTTTTGAAGAGCCCATAAGAGATGGGGTTCGATTCTATACACCGTCGCTTAAGAAATTTTATGCTTAGTACCAAAAAATGAAAAATTGACCTGAATGTGGAAACTGACCTGACACATGGCCCAGCTCTCCGCAACGACTTGCCCTATCGAGTTTGCCCGGAACAAAAGTCACTCAGAACAGCCAGCCAATAGGTCGACCAGTATTTTTTTTTCAAAATTGCAAAAACAAAATGGCCGCCATACAAAATTGAAACGCAAATATCTCAGAGGCCAGTCGCAACAGGTGGGTGGTGCTCAAACAAATATCGTTCAAAGTGAGCGGAGTAATTTAATGAACCAATTTTTTTTTCCAAAATGGCGGATTCAAAATGGCGGCCAAAGTTTCTTTTACTCCAATCCGATTGAAATTTTGCATCCGGGGCTCTTCGAGACCACAAATTCAAACGCCATACCTAATTTTTCGATTCCGCCATTTTCAAAGATGGCCGCCATACAAAGTAATGTCAGACTAATGGGCTCACTTGTGTTGTAAAGCAGCTTTTAGGAATAGGGTTCGACTTTATATACGATTGCATAAGAAATTTTATCACAAGTACAAAAAAAATGCAAATACGACCTTAACGTGGAAACTGACTAGACACATGGGCCAGCTCTCCGCAACGACTTGCCCTATCGAGCTTGCCTGGAACTAAAGTCGCTCAGAACTGCCAGCGTATGGGTTAACCGGTATTTTTTTTTTCAAAATTGCGAAAACAAGATGGCCGCCATACAAAATTGAAACGCGAATATCTCAGAGGCCAGTCGAGATGGATGGGTTGTGCTCGACTAAGTGACATACAGGGTGGTAGGTTACCCTCCGCGGTCCCCGCGGGGGCCGCGGCCCCCACGCGGAATACTTTTTCCAAGATGGTGGTCTCAAAATGACGGCCAAAGAATGTAGTAAAGAACGTTAGAAATATTTGAAAAAAATACAGGGTGGTAGGTTACCCTTCGCGGTCCCCGTGGGGGCCGCGGCCCCCACGCGAAATACTTTTTCCAAGGTAGTGGTTTCAAAATGACGGCCAAAGAATGTAGTAATATTTGAAAATACAACAGGCTGGCAGGGTACCCTCCGCGGGTCCCGTGGGGCCCGCGGCCCGCATGCGAATTGCTTTTCCCGAGAGGGCAGCCAAAGAATAAAGTAAAAAATAGGTTTGAAATATTTGAAAAACAACAGGCTGGCAGGGTACCCTCCGCGGGTCCCGTGGGGCCCGCGGCCCGCATGCGAATTGCTTTTCCCGAGAGGGCAGCCAAAGAATAAAGTAAAAATAGGTTTGAAATATTTGAAAAACAACAGGCTGGCAGGGTACCCTCCGCGGGTCCCGTGGGGCCCGCGGCCCGCATGCGAATTGCTTTTCCCGAGAGGGCAGCCAAAGAATAAAGTAAAAATAGGTTTGAAATATTTGAAAAACAACAGGGTGGCAGGGTATCCTCCGCGGCCCCCACGCAGAATACTTTATCCATGGTGGCGGTTTCAAAAAGGCGGCCAAAGCATATAGTAAAAAAAAAGGTTAGGATTATTAAAACAAAATAGGGTGGCAGGGACCTCCGCGGGGCCCTTGGGGCCCGCGGCCCCCACGCGAAATACTAGTTATTTATAATATATATAGCTGAATACCCACTGACTCACTGACTCACTCATTGACATGCTGTTTTGAAGAACCCGTAAGAGGTGAGGTAAGACTCTATACATTGTCGTATCATTAAAATGGCATACTTTATTTTTCGATTCCGCCATTTTCCAAGATGGCCGCCATACAAAGTAATTTCTGTACATTTGACCTGTTGTTTTGAGGAACCCATCAGAGGTGGGGTTCGATTCTATACACCGTCGCTTTAGAAATTTCATGTTAAGTACCAAAAAATGAAAAATTGACCTGAATGTGGAAACTGACCTGACACATGGGCCAGCTCTCCGCAACGACTTGCCCTATCGAGTTTGCCCGGAACAAAAGTCACTCAGAACAGCCAGCCAATAGGTGAACCGGTATTTTTTTTTCAAAATTGCAAAAACAAAATGGCCGCCATACAAAATTGAAACGCAAATATCTCAGAGGCCAGTCGCAACAGGTGGGTGGTGCTCAAACAAATATCGTTCAAAGTGAGCGGAGTAATTTAATGAACCTAATTTTTTTTCCAAAATGGCGGATTCAAAATGGCGGCCAAAGTTTCTTTTACTCCGATCCGATTGAAATTTTGCATCCGGGGCTGTTTGAGGCCACATATTCAAACGGCATAAATAATTTTTCGATTCCGCCATTTTCCAAGATAGCCGCCATACAAAGTAATGTCAGACTCATAGACTCACTTGTGTTGTATAGCAGCTTTTAGGAATAGGGTTCGACCTTATACACCATCGCATAAATTTTTTTATCACAAGTACAAAAAAAATGCAAAACTGTCCTGAACGTGGAAACTGACCTGACACATGGGCCAGTTCTCCGCAACGACTTGCCCTATCGAGTTTGCCCGAAACTAAAGTCGCTCAGAACAGCCAGCCTTTGGGTGAACCGGTATTTTTTTTACAAAATTGCTAAAACAAAATGGCCGCCATACAAAATTGAATCGCGGATATCTGTGGCCAGTAGAGATAGATGGGTTGTGCTCGACCAAGTGTTGTTCTAGGTGCAAGGAGTAATCTAATGAACCTAATTTTTTTACAAGGTGGCGGTTTCAAAACGGCGACCAAAGAATATAGTAGAAAAAAAGTCTGGAAATTTTTGAACAAAAAACAGGACGGTAGGGTGTCCTCCGCGGGTCCCGTGGGGCCCGCGGCCCCCATGCGAAATGCTTTTCCCAAGATGGCGGCCAAAAAATAAAGTAAAAATAGGTTAGAAAATTTTGAAAAAATAACAGGACGGTAGGGTACCCTCCGCGGGTCCCGTGGGGCCCGCGGCTTCCATGCGAAATGCTTTTCCCAAGATGGCGGCCAAAGAATAAAGTAAAAATAGGTTAGAAATTTTTGAAAAAAAATCAGGACGGTAGGGTACCCTCCGCGGGTCCCGTGGGGCCCGCGGCCCCCATGCGAAATGCTTTTCCCAAGATGGCAGCCAAAAAATAAAGTAAAAATAGGTTAGAACATTTTGAAAGTATAAAGTAAAATAGGTGAGAAATATTTGAAAAAAAAACAGGGCGGTATAGTACGAATCACTTTTCGAAGGTGCCGGATTAAAAAGGCGGCCAAAGTATATAGTAAAAAAAAAAGATTAGGATATTTAAACAAAACAGGGTGGCACGGGACCTCCGCGGGGCCCTTGGGGCCCGCGGCCCCCACGCGAAATACTAGTATTTTTATATAGGTA